>JAMKCH010005205.1:0-33179 GCA_023653785.1 Ophioderma brevispina | reverse complement strand
CTAAATTATAATAAGCTACCGATTATCTTAAAAATATTAAGCTGGGAAATCAAGATGGCTAACAAATCTGTTACAAATACACGATTTTAGTCGATATTTTTAGTCAAAATTGCATTTTGACCGCATTGGATTTCTTTAGGCGTCATTTTGAAAATATTGATAGCCCATAGGTTTGTTCTGGTAGTAGCACAACAATAATTTAATCATGCTCATTAGATTCGATCAATTTAAAGAATAACGTTATATTGTTATGATTAATGTATATAACAATTGTGGCAGCCATGACGTCTTTGTGTTACGACCTCAAACAAATGGACATTTTGCTTGTGGATGCAAAGACCTATGCCGTTATACATTAACAGTCAAATTTTTGAGGTGGTGTACGTTTTTTGACGGTGTTATAAAACAGTTAGTCATTGTTGGGTCATCAAAATTGGTATTTTGGTCGCCATTTATTTAAAATACAAAAATCAGGGGTGGCCACCAAAAGCTTATGATAATCAATATTTATTACAACATTAAAAGCACTCCTGTAAAAGTGGCAAGAGCTAGTTAAGATATGCCCTGGGGGTACAACTTACTTTGAGCATGTGGGATAAAATTAGTTTAGTAGTTTAGCGAGGGATGTTATTCCACAACATAATTAACATGTTTCCTGAATCATATTACTAGTGTTTTTAAGGTTGCATAACAATATCGTTTAAAAAGCTTTGGCACAGTGAATGAAATTTTACTTAAAAAACAAAATGTCGCAAATACAATTTGTGACACAAATTCAGCTAACATTATAAAAATGTACTCATAAAATCAATATTTACCACTTTAATGTACGAAAGCGTAGATCTTTGCAGCTACACAATAAAAACTTTCACATATGTTACCACGCTAACCCACATATTTTAAAAATGGCCTTCACAAACGCGAAATACAATAAGCTAACCATAAGTTTAATCTTTACAATATAAGCGTAGTAGTTTTATAAGCATTATTAAATAGTTGTTGAAAACAACTACAGAAAATCTATGGACTATTAATTTGCCCAAAATGGCGGCCTAAAATCATTTTTGACTACAAATCGACTTAAAGCTTTAAAATCGTTTTTTTGTGTATTTTAATAAATTTGAGCCATCTGATTTTCCAGCGGTTTTTTAAGATAATCGGTAGCTATTTTAATTTAGTAATAAATAATTGTAATAACACCATTACGAGCAACGAAATAATTCCCACCAATACAGTGAAAGTATTACATTACTGTAATTAAACGAAATATCAGCCAGTTGAATTCTTTTGGCCGCCATTTTGAGAAATACTGATAGCCCTATACGCTTTCTTGTAGTAGCTCAACAATAAGGTAACAATGCATCAGTTATATATTACGATAATATCCTTAAGAATAACTTAAGGTAATCCATCATGTATTGATCATTTGTGGTGGCCATTTGAATTCTTTCGATTAATTTGAAATTTACCTTTGTCAATAAAGCAGCAATGTGTTTGCTAAAATAAAGTGGGAAATTAAGGAGTTTTTGTGTGAATTTTTCAACGGAAAAAATAACGGTTAGCATTTTTAGTAAGAATTTGTATTTTGGGCCGTCATGTTGTTTTTAAGTAAAAAATCAGGGTTGGCACAAACCAAAAGCTTATTTTGAAGAATATAGTATATACAACATAAAAAACTAGTGAAATTGTGGTAGGAAAGTAGATTTAGAGTAGTTATGACCTGGGATCACTGTCTAGGTGTGATGCGATGTGGGTTGGTGCGTATTGGTTGCTTTGCTATATGTTGTACGCAATGGCGTACGACCGGGGGGGGGGGTGGGCAAGTTGCCCCTCTGGGTCGAAAAAGCGGGGGGACGATGGGGGGAAAAATGTGAATTTTTATCCTATTTTAGGGGAATGTCAATAATTTCAGGCCAAATTTGGGCGAAATTAAAGTAAATTCGGCCAATTATTCGTCTCCAAATTCAACCTAATTGGAGAAATCACCGGGACGATGTAGAATTTTGACACTCTGGCGGGACGACTTGCCCACTCTGGGTCGACGCCTCAGTACGCCACTGGCTGTAGTACGTACAGCCGTCTCAATAAATGGTACAATCAGAAAACAAAAATTGGTTTTTTAACTATGAAATTTCAAAAAAATAAGTTCATTTCTTACTGGCAGAATATTTGAAAGAACAAAGACCAGGCCATTTCCAATGGGTTTGTTTCATTACTTTGCTTTGTCAACAGAGATATAATCAATTTATATGCGCATACACCAAATTGATTTGTGCCACTTTTGCATGCCAGATTTATTTCGCGCAGTTATGACATGCGTGTCTTAACCTCAAACAAAAGATTGCAACTTGCAACAGAAACAAAACACAGATTAAACTAAACAAAGGAAGACTAGTTTTTTTGACATCCGGTTTAATAGTCAAATATCACAGTTTTCAATGATGAAAGATTTCTTTTCATAATAAAACAATACAAATATTTATTGCCCGTCAATGAAATGGAACTTTTGAATTATTTTACAAAATTGGATCTGTTAAAATCATGCCTGAAGGATGTAATGCCAACACAAAATAAAACCTCCAAATCCAAAGAAATGTTTAAATTTGTATAAAGATATGTTTATTGAATTTACTAAATATTGAAAGTACAATAAAAAACTTTGAACTTGGAAGCAAAAATATCAAACTGTTGGTAGGTGGTTAGAATTTGCGTTTCAGATTACTTCAGACCATACAACAAACTCTCTCCTCCATATGTTGTATGCCGGCTGACGATAATTGGTCTCTTCTAACAAAGAGAACAGTATGTCCGAATGTTATTTCACTTTATATTTAAAGCCAGAAACTTTATGATCATAACTTCCACCAGTAAGTACCTTTTAGAGTTTCTTTATGAAGTTAATCCCTTTTTAAAGATTTTCATATCTGCGCAAGTGTGAAGAAAAATTATATTTTACAAACTTATTCACCGTTTGCACTCAACGAGAAAGTGGCAACAACTCGATTTTTGTGTTCCGCAGCTCAGTAAACTAGAGTTATCTCCGATTGAAACAACAAAATGATGATGAAACAAAAAATCCTGGAAAGCCTGGTATTTTCTCTTTAATTGATGTACAATAGACTTATTTATGTTTAGATCTTCTAATATTGAAAAAAATCGCGTTTTTGATTGTACCATTTTTTTTAGATCAGCTGTATAAGGAACCAAGAAAATGTTATCAATCAGCTGCTTGCTTTTTGTAATATTGGTTTTGTAATTAAGCAAAATGGCTAGTAATTTTTAATTGTGTGCGACGATTTAGTCACGGTTCAAAATCATTTTGATATCCGATGAGGGCAATGGGCGAAGTTTCAACACTTCTCGTGATTCTAGGTAAACATCGTTCGTCGCCCCGAGCTTGTTCGCAGGTGGTGTGCAACTGCATATAGAAAGAGTAAACTTACTGCGATCGTTGTAGCGGGTATGCATTATGCCCTTACACCCACATTCATTCCGAGATGCAGTGATTAACGTGAAATTATGAAATAAAATGACAAAAAAATTATATTTTTTTTTCATTGTTAACTGAAAAATTGATTTATGAGGTATATAAAACAAATATATACTGACTCTATTCGAGTCTCTGGCTACTCCCCGAAGCAAAATAGCACAAATAGTTCACGAGGGACCATAGTTTTAACCAGCCTCTAATGGCAGTATATATATTTGTATACTATACGCGTACCACGTTTGCTGAATTTTAGAAATGTCAGAAAATGATATCTTGCATAATTTTTTTTTTTTTCAGGGTGACACCCCTATTTAGTGCGAAGCTTGAAGATGACGCCATCTGATACCATGGATCTTGGGGAAACCTCAATTGAACTTGTAATGACAGACAACTTGCAGGAAGAAGTTCAGCAAGATGAGGTTAGAAGCGGAACTTCAGATAGTTTATGTCTGGTGCTTGTGAATTGGAGCGGCGGATCATGAAGCATACCTGGGGGAGAAAGAAAAAGCGCTAAGAGCTTTTTTCCAATGTATGAGTCTACTTTACAAGTTAAAAACCGTCAATGAGGAGATCATGATTCGCCAGAACAAAGATAAGATCGACACAGAAATTCTGTCACCTTCAAATGGGAGAGCCGTCGAAGCAACACATGCTGTTGTCGCCATTGACTGGGGAGCAGTTTTCTCAGTTACTTGTGAATATAAAAACAAAGAAGATGACGATAGTGCAGAAGTGAAAAACGCTCTAAGTGTGGAACTTGGAGCACTCAAAGAACTGATTGAAGGTAAAATATCTGCTACAGCAGCCTCTGATGGTCTCAGCAATGAAAGACACAAAAAGTTCATCTTCAAATGCAAAGCCGATGTTTCAGCCCCGGACAAAGATATGCCGGTTACATTCGAAGATGCTGTAGAACTAGGGAGAAATTTCCATAGTCTGGTTAACGAAAAAAATAATGGTAAGGGGGTACCACTGACCTACATGTTGATGCCACTGAGTGCTATCAGCAACATGTGCAAATTTCAAATGCATGGTCAAATACAATACAGGATAATCAATGACGACATCATCAAGAAGTGTGTACAGGTTGTAGAAGAAATCGCAAAGAAGAGACAAACTTTCTATGATATCCACAATGATCTACATGCCTATGCGGACTATATCGCTGAAGAGTCTCTCGAAAAAATTGACGATATTTTGGAGACGTTTAGTGTGAAAGAATCTAGCTTCAAAGCTAGGCTTCAATATTTGGTGCAGAAAGTAAGATCCGGACATGAAGATGTCTCTTCTCTAGAGACATTATTAAGTAAAGAGTTGTGTGATACCTTTTCCGTCTCAAGATGCAACGACCAAATCAAAGACTTTGAAATGGATTGCAACAAAGTCAAATGTATAAAATCATGGAAGATGAAAGGAATCGTCTACATTGGAAAAAAAGATGACGTCACTGTAGACGACAGAAGAAATGTCTACGTGTTCTATAAGACTAGTGACGAAGATGAGAAGGATAATAATGACAGGAATCAAGAGTTCTTTTTGCGAATACAGAAAACCCATGCTCAAGATGATAAAAAACGTACAATTTATCGTTGTGGATCAAGATTTAAGAAAGGACCTTTGGCCAAATAGCGAGAGTAAGCCAACCATTCATAAGTTTGAAAGTGGAACGCAAACATCAACAGATCTGTATGCTGAAGAAGGACAAGACACAGAGATGTGCCTGATCCAAATCGCTACACCATCCCGCCAGCGCACACGCCCAAGCAACCGAGCACATGTCAAGCTAAGATGTCCAAATGCTTTGTCCGGAAATGGTAAATGTGCTGGTAACCCAGTCACCTGGATGTGTTCACAATGCAAACAGATAGTTGTATACGGTATAGAAACACAATTATTTCACTGCAAATGCGGACAATCCGATCCAATGGAAGCACTCTTTCGCTGCAATGAAAAGGATCACGGCATGGACTATGTCAAGTATCCAGATGATATTCTAACTGAGGAGTTATCAATTCATCGTGCAATGAAGGAGAAGAACATATTGATTCTTGGTGAGACGGGTGTAGGAAAATCCACATGGATCAATGGCTTTATCAACTATATTTACTTTGCTGATATGGAAGAGGCTATGAATGCAAAAGAGTTCAATGTTCTGATACCATCCAGCTTTACATTCACACAGCAAGGAGAGGAAAAGAAGATAATGGTTGGCGAAAGTGATCCTAATGAGAACGCGGAAGTCGGCAAGTCTGCGACCAAGGAACCTCGTTCTTATGTCTTCTATGTGGGAGAGCAGATAGTTCGTTTGATTGACACACCAGGAGTAGGAGACAGCGAAGGTATACAACAAGATAAGAAAACTTTGACAACATTTTGTCATACCTGAGTAACTACGAAGAGATTCATGCTGTGTGCATACTTCTCAAGCCAAATAATTCACGTCTTACAGCAATGTTTCGCTTTTGCATCCAAGAACTCTTAGCTCATCTGCATTCTTCGGCCAAAGACAACATAGTCTTCTGCTTTACAAATGCCCGAGGAACATTCTATCAGCCCGGTGACACCTTACCTGCCCTCAATAAAGAGCTCGACAAACGAAAGGTAGGAATAAGAGCTACGCCACACAACTATTTCTGTTTTGACAACGAGCCTTTTCGCTTTTTGGCTTGTTTAAAAAACGGGGTGAGATTTTGCCAAAGTGAGATACTCACTTATTCTGAGAGTTGGAACAAGTGTGTAGAAGAAACCAAGCGCCTCTTTGATCACATTAACACACTGACGTCTCACAAAGTAAGGAACACTTTGAGTATGAATGAGGCTCGAAGAGTCATTGTGGCTATGAGCAAACCCTTAGCAGAAGTAGCTAGGACAATCCAACAGAATGTTCACCAAGGCAATGAAGTGAAAAATCAAATTGATCTGGACGACAGAGATATGGATAGCTTAAAAGCCGGTCTAAAGTTTTCTGGATTTGGCCTTAAACGTGTTGAGTTGGGTTATCCCAGAACAGTCTGTGCGCATTCAAGCTGCATTAAACATGTTCCAGTTGGTGAAAGTGGTGTTCAAAACACAATCTACGAGCAAATTTGCCATCATCATTGTCACCTGAATGGAATTCCAACAGAAACAACAAATGACAAAAGGTTGCAAGGTTGTGCGTGCATGAGCGGGAATTATTGTCATCAGTGTAATCATCATTACACTACTCATATGCACATCACCTATAACACAGAGGTATTTCCTGAGGAGTTCTTATCCAAAGCTGTTCAAGCACAAATCAATCAAAAGCAAAACGCAAAAGAAACAAAAGAGGCTCTGAAAAGGGCGATCGACATTAAAAATAGGGAATTGATGGAAGAGGAAAACATCATCATGAAAACCAGCGCCAAGTATGGCTCGTTCCTAAAAGCAAATGCTATTATACCATACAACGATGCAGTTGGAGACTACCTAGACATGTGTATTGAGCAGGAGAGAAACAAAGTGAAAGCAATTAGAAAAGACGCCCTTCTTTTGACTATGCAAAATATGAAGAGCCAATATGAACATGAAAGGAAAATTTTGGATAGCGCGATCGACAAAGAAAATAGTGAAAACATACACACCCCAGAAGAAGTTATGAAGCTTCAGAAAGAACTCTTTGGTCTCAAACATATGGGGCAAACCTTAAAGGATCTCTTTAATGGCATTTCCATCTCAAACTCAGCCAACAGCATAAAATTTCAAGAGAAGACTGCCCCCATTCGACCGCGACAGAATTACCGGAGGAAAGCCAAGAGAACCTGGAGGGACGCTTTTCTCAGTCAATGGTGGAATTTCGTTTATCAATACTGAAGAAGTCCCATTCAGTTATCGTTTGGCACTGAAGTTAGCAGATCAGTATTCGCTAATGTAAACTTCTATAAGGATCAAGCCGGTCCAAATGTACGGTAAAACACATCAATATGTAAAAAGAATATTAAAGTCTTTAGGACTATATGTAGCTGTGGTTTTGGTGGAATCTTAAATTAAATCCAAAACATCGTCCCCATAGACGCGTTTCTCTAAGCTTCTCTATTACAAGCATTTGAAGAATGCCGACGAAAACTTGGTGGCGGCTGTTTAATAATGATAACAAACTTTAAATGAAACCTGAAATATTATGCCAGTTAGCTCTTCCGGTAGATAGAGGCTATTGGTTTTAATCATGTTATCATTTCAACCTGGCATAGATAAAGTTCCAGGACGGGATTCAATATAACAAACAATTTGCATGATAAAAATAGCGCCCCCGGGAACAAGGACTAACATTACTAGCAAGAAGGAAAATGTCATTGTGATACAACAGGCGGCAACTTTGCCTCTGATGAATTACTTTATCTTTTTTACAGGTTGCAAAACGCAGAAAAAAATCACAACAGTGACACCCATTCAACAGTTACCGTCATCTTATTATTCGCGGTAATGATCATCAATCATCATGATCATAAGAAGCAAAGTTCCTCCTACCATGATTGACCACCAACATTATGCTCATGAAAAAAGACGCAAGAGCTATGACGCATGGGGAAAATAGGGAAACAAGGCTGGCCTTGCTGACTATGACAAGCTTAAGATAGAAGCGCAAGCCGTCCTGGAACAAGCACACAACTACATTGAGGACATGTTTGAGGAAGGCACTTAAAATTCTGCAAAGAAACTGTGGAGGTATATCAACTCTCTGAAAATTGAGAGAATTGAAATTCCACCACTGCTGTCTGGTCAGCTAATGACAGAATAAATCACTATCTGCGCAGTATATGTCAGTTTTCACAGAAGAAGACCATTGCAATATGCCATGCCAAAGACCAAATCAACACAATACAACGCCTGAGATCGTGGGCACCGCAATGGAGTAGACAAAACTTGTCTGCATTGAACCCAAAGAAAGTGAGTCCTGACCAAGTGTCTACATGGATGCTGAAGAACTTTGCGTCCATAATTGCACCAGTGCAGCGTAAAATATTTAAGCAATCTTTGAAGACAGGTGATGTATCCATTGATTGAAAGATTCGAACATCTCAGTCATATTAAAATTAAAAAGGAGATTGAAGTGATCCAGGAAACTATAGGCCGTTGTCACTAACAAGCGTAATATGTAAGATGATGGAACATATCCTTGCCAGCAACATTCGCCAACATATTGATGACAACAACCTATTGAATAAGACCCAGCACGGTTTTCAATGGGAAAAAACATAGCTGCAAGACACAACTTCTCACAACAGTTGAAGACCTAGCAAGAAGTACAGACAATCGTGAGCAAGTTGATGGTATGATATTCGATTTCCTGAAGGCTTTCGATTCTGTGCCACACCAACGACTACTCCGCAAATTTGAATGGCACGGTGTGAAAGAAAATACCCATACATGGATCAGGAACTGGTTGACACTAGAGTTTAGCTCGTAGTATTGGATGGCGGAGATTTAGGAAGCTCAGGTCATTTCTGGAGTTCCTAGGGCACAGTCCAAGGCCAACCCCTTTTCGTACTATTCATAACGACATCGTAGACGGAACATCCTCAGCAATTCGCTTATTCGCAGATGATGCACTGATCAATAAACGATAAGAACAAGAACTGATGCAATGATTCTGCAGGGCGATTTGGATATCTTAGTGAATTGGTCAACCACTTGGCTGATGAAGTTTAATCCATCCTTCGGGTCGCCAGAAATGAAAGACCATCAATGCTTCCTATAGGATGATGGGTACTCTCAGCGCTACAGATGGTAAATCACCATCCGTAGCCGGGGATTGAGCTGTCATCTGGACTGAAGCGGAAACACCACATAGACCAGATCACCAGAAAAGCCCAGCGCACCTTGAACTGTCACGAAACTGCCATTGCTGCCCACAGAAAGTATGCGGACAAGCCTATAGAGCACTATGTAGGTCGACCAATACTAGAATATGCTCCTACTGTATGGAATCCATACCATCCGCAGTCAATCAGAAAGTACAAAGAAAAGCCATCGCTTTCATCACCAAGAACTACCGAAGAAGAGAAAACGCCACTGCACTAAGAGAGATTCTTGACCTCCTAACTCTCCAACAAGAAGACTGGCATCCAAAGTATGTTTTATTAGATTCGCCACAAGAGGGTTGCAGTAGAAATACCACCAGCCCACAACACACAACACGAATATTAGAACCCAGAAGAAACAAAATTGAGCAGTAACCATAATATCAACAAGACTATAGCTTCTATCAGGCTTGACTGTGACTCTGCAAATTGGTGACATCACAGGGCAATGCCATTGGACGATTGCGTCTAACTTATGCGCATGCCATCCAATGACATCTGCCACGTCATCGGACCTAGCATAGGACATAGCATAGCTGGTTGCGTGTGTGCCCCTGCATTATGGAGGCCGTTGTTATGTCCCTTGATGTCGAGGCTCTAGCTATTCCCAACCGCGGAAGCTCCAAACTGAGTGGATGAACGAACGTAAAAATTTGCTCACGGGGATCCGCAGGCTGTCACAGTCAATTCCCATTGTTGTTCTTCCCTTCTTCTATCCTAGCGTAACAAGGCTGGAACCAGCTGCCAGAATCCTGATTCAAGGCAACATCGTCAGCCAACTTCAAAGATGGATCCAGAAAGCAGGTCTATAGTGGGCAACCTGAGCTGTACATAGGCTCAGTCGTGCCAGACACTGGGTTTTGTCCGCAGTTATTTAGTCTTGCACCAAGTCCTCATTGGGACTGTGCCCCTCGGTTAATAGTGTTATTACTCTGTCTACGTCTCTGATTCTTGGAGTGTTGACCTTTTAGAGGGGATCGTCGCATAGCCCTGCCACACTGGAGGTGGTGTTTGCACCACTGGGGCATATACCAAATATGGTCTACCATAGAATCATCGTAGGACATTTAGTAGAACACACATTTAATATCACACGGAGGTAATCATCTTAGATTTCTTTCTCGCAATTCAAAGGAAAGAGGAAACTTAAGAAAAGAGGCGACTTTCCTATGCGGATTGATAAAAAAATACAGCTATTAATGAAGGTTTTATTATGCGAAATAAATGCTATTAATTATACCTTACAATGAAGCAAACGTGTTAGGCATATAGAAGCACCGTCCACGGCAAAAGCCATTGTAAAACGACACTCTTCTTTAACATTGCAAAGCACAAAGAACCAGTGTTAAGATAAAAGAGAATAGTTCATGGAGAATGCGAAGGAATATTGAAGAGGTCTTAAAGGTTCAGATTAGTTTCGTGTTAATGGTTAAAAACAAAGAAGAAACGTGGAACGGCTTTTGGTAGCATCTACATCTCAAACGGAACCCACTGTGAGATTCTGGTGCATGCACCCCACAGCGACATCGGTGAAGTTGTGATCTTTCCCGGATTCTTATGCCTATCTCCCCCGCCGATTCTGGTGAGACACAAAACTACTCCTAGGCAACCGGATTGAGAATACGACAAGAATAAGAAAGGAAAGGGAAAATGCCTATATCTTTAGATTGGCGCATAAGAACAAAATGCGTATCAGGAGCCGAAAGGTTTGTAAAGAGGAATTTCCTGAGACGTAACTTGAAGGCAGCCATTGACTGAGCCTAGATGGTGATATCGGTTGTGAATAAGCTGGAGAAACGAGCTGCAGAGATATGGGCAGGTGACATGCCGCAGATGGCTAATTTCAGTGCAATGGGTGAGGAACTGTAGATATGTTCTCGTCGATGCAATTTTAAAGAGGACCCGTAGCTGCATTTTTTGAACTTCGCTAACCATGCGTCAGTTCTTTCTGGGAGGCATGGATCAGTAGTTGCAGGAATTCAGCCTTAATGTAACTGAGGCACGGACAAGTTTGATGGTGGTTTTCATCAACGTCCGTCGAAAATTTTCTCTGACAGCCATAGCAGCTTTACAAAACTCGTTAACATGATGGATCATTCTTAGCATGTGTCACTTAGGGTACGTGCCTCAGCTGACGGATGAAGGACAGAATTGCCAATGCAACGAATCTGGTTGGCGGAGATGTTGCTAATCGATCTATTCAAGTCAGAGCGAAAGTACAACATCTACGTCCTCTTGGGCATCGATTTACACCAGGCTCTGATGTTACAGTGCATGATTCAAGTTTCTTCATGGATGCTTCACGATCCGGTGGAAATTAGTACACTGGAGTATCGGCGTTTAACTACAAATTGAACACCATGGCAGTAAGATATCCTGTGTGTAGCCACTGAACAAGATGAAATCGGTCCAGTAACAGAGCCTTGTGGAACTCCATAACTAAACACCAGTGGATCTGATGAATCACCTCGGACTGATATTGATTGAGTTCGGCCATCCAGGTAGGAGGAGAATAAACTTAACGCGTTTCCAGTAATTCCCATCCGTTCGTTAGAAGGTTAAGAGCGTGTATGGTCTAGGTGCCCAAATCGGGCATTGAGTCTTTTAACACTAAAACAGCTTCGTTTGTATTTCAAGAGCACTCTTTCGATCACCTTTCCGAGATATTGAAGATTAGAATTGCATGGGGCGATAAGTAGGAGGTTTGTGTCTAAGCCGGATTTCTTCAGCAGCTGGATGAGAGGAATGCATGGATCCCGGCCATGTTACAAACATGTTACAAAATAATCCTGAGGTTTTACAAATGTGGAAACTTGTGCCAGACACAACTTACTTATCTTTTATACATACAAACGCAGAGGAAAGGCCTACCTCCGGCACTGAATGTAACAGTTCCGATAACTTAGTGTTCAAGATAATGCTTATCATATATTTGTGATCAGGGTCGCTGCCTAACATTTGCTACAAAGTGTGAAAGTCGGATGAGTCGGAGCGTGGACATTACCATGGTAGGCCAGTCAAAATAGAATGAATGATGCACGTAACCCAACACTAATTGCAACAGAATCAATTCAAACCAGAATTGTATTGAGAATTACCTTTAAAAACAACATATCAAAGTCTTACTAAAATCGAAGGAGGGAACATATAATTTTTAATGGGGTAAGGTTTATACAGGGGTCAAAAATATGAAAAGTATCAAACACGTGTCGAAAAGTATGCACGTGTTCGTTACATTTCCAGGATTAAAAAACGGTATAGTTTGCCCTATCGGCCAGGTGTGTAGTTCAATAGTTATGAGTCAAAAAGGTTTCAAGGTCACAGTGGGGGTAAATTTTCAGATATATCCGTTCGTTATAAAAAAGGTGTAATTGTTCGTCTAATGGTACCGAACCCGAAAATATACTGGTTGCACCATCTATAATATTTGTTGCAGAATTGGGAATGCAAAAAGTGACTTGTGGGCTTACAGGGTCTATGGAGGTCACTAGTCATAGCTCTGTAATTCTTATATAGAAAGTCCAAACAAAGAATTTATGTACATTTATCTAGGGGACCAAATTTAAAGTTTACAAACCAGTTCGATCAAAATCGGACCATTCTATGAATTTTTACCCCAGGATGACCTTGAAACTGTTATGTGCTATGGTACAAAAACTATAACGTGAGATAGGGCAAACTAACTCTTTTTAAACCTGAGGAGTAGCCCAATAAATTGGTACATCATTTAAATTCAATTCAAACAATTCTAATTTTTTACCCCGTACAAAACGTTGCCCCCCTATTTCTACATGTTCCACTAGGTTGATTTTCGGTAGACTTTTAATATATTATTTTTGGACGATTTCACAGTTATATTAACACCAAAATTGTTTTCTGTTGCAATTTGTGTTGGGGTCAAATCATAAAAATTACTGGACTATGGGAATGTGGCTCCTTGTGGATAACACGTTTCGAAAGACCAACCGTTTTAAATGTGCAACGAGAGATTCCACATAACAGGTGTTCCCCAAAAATGTGAAAATTCTGATTTTTGCACTAAAGTAAAGCTTTCTGTCAAAAATATTCCCATGTGAAAGGATTAAGTTGAGAATTATTTCTTTGGTACAAAAATTGTGAAATTTCTAATTTACTATAGGCGCAAATACTAAATTCAGCCTATGTTTTTTATTGAAATTAAGCAAATCGAAATCGCCTTTTGTTTTCACTTTCAAGGCATTTATCTCGGGGTCTTATCTATGGAATCACTGTATATGACACAATGAATGGATGCCCCAAATCTCTCGTTGCACCTTTAAGTGCTTTTATTCATCAGCACCTCAGCAGCTATGGACAGTCCATATTCGTCAACTTATCTTTTCCTCTAGTCTACAAATAGAGGCGTCACTTTCAACATTTACAATGTCGTAATTTGACTTGCTGAAAACATCACTGAACCCATCATTTCTTTTGCAGCGGATGTTCCTGCCAACCATATGTTTTGACGCGATAACAGTGGAAGCAACTGTATCTTGTTTTATAACATCGGCTGCTGTCGAAGTTCCCTTTCTTAAAACAACCAGTTCACTTGCCACCCGGAATTTCAAAATGGTTGAATCAGTTATATAGTGTGCAAGTGAACCAGCAAGTCAAACGTTTGGGGCACTGAGTTCTATATAGGGAGAGTTGGTGGGCGAAGAAACTACGGTAGTACGGTTTCTGAAGAATAGATGCGGTTAGAAAGGTATGAGCATCAGTGATTTATGATAAAATGTGCATCAGGAAAGCGCGGACAGCAACGTTGTTCAAAACTTCCAGAACAAACATCGATGGAATTGTTATTTTTGTGACAAGCCGTGTGCTTCTTTTCTACAGGGTGAGGCAAAAATCGAAACCGATTTCAAACTGAGATGTGTAGAGAAAAGGGGTATCTAGCCTACTTAAGTCTTTAATAAATTTGAAACGGCACATGAAATTCCTTTCACTCATTTTTTCTCCTAAAGATATGGAAGAAAAAATACTAAAGCTTACGTTTTTGTCTACACTCAGTGGCGGTGAAAAGGGGAAGCGGCGCCATAGACCCCAACTTTGACCCCCCCTCCCAGTTTCTGCCCAAATCCAAACCGTTCCCAAATAACTACTTTTGGGGAAAATGGATGATTTTTTGCCCATTTTCCCCTAAAAACATTATGCATGGCGATGCCACTGCCTATAATGTTTCTAAACGAATAAGGGTGCGTTTTGTACTAAAATACCAAATGCAACACCATGTACATGTGTGTTTAAAACTGTATAAAACATTTACGACTTCAATGTCCATAAAAATAATTTTTAATTGTATTTCCCAATTCTCAAATTACGATACGTAATGTACTGATCAAAGAAGTGCTATATACATGTACGTTGTCATTATATCGAACAAGGTATACATATAATCGGCCGCGTCACATACTGACGTATTTGCAAATACGCATTTCGAAAAAAACGGCTTTGAAGATTTTGCGAGTTTAATTTGCCCTACACTGTTAATGAAAATACACATTTCAATTAAAACCTAGTGGAAAATCGCCGAAATAAGTTAAATTTCAAATATATTTAACTAATCAGCTTCAATTTTATTTAAATATGCGAACAGATGATGTTAATTAAAATACATCACTATGTGACGCGGCGAATACTTCAAAATGCAGATACGATGCTATGGGCCTGCGCAGTGTAGATTTTCGACAAATACGTCGTTGTGTGATGCGGACAATTTAACGTTTTGAAAATACGTCATAATTATATAGTTAATATTTTACTAATTAAGTCACTTTGAGGTTTAAAATTTGTTGAGTATGTAGAATAGTACAAAACAAACGTACATGCCAAATTTCTCCAATAAGTCCAAATGTCGAATACGTCACTATGTGACGCGGTCGACGAATATGTAATATTTTAACCTGAAATAATTGGCACAAATAGATATAATCCCTGTTGACTCTAGCGCTTGTACCATTACGTAATGAAAAATCTCTTAGCTTAATACTGAAATTGACACTTTCTTGCCATTCTTGTGCGAAAAAATGGCACTGTTTTAAATCTTAAATCCCATGCTTAACCCATCATTTAATAATGTAAATATTTTTCGAGTTTCAAATATAAATACATTGTAGTATAAAATATTGATATTGTTAGAGCGAGTATTCAAGTTTAATACAATTAGGACATTGCAGGCTATTTTTAAGTAATTGTTCTTTTTAATCTAAGGTGTTTTTTTTTATTTTGGTAGTTTGGTTCTCACCTAATCAAAACCAACAAATAGCTCTACACTGAATTAAGCAAATTGTTTAAAATTTTAAACAACCGCTGTTTACCATGATTATCGTTTAACCTAATGTAAAAAAATGAACAACCTGTTTACGAAATTAAATAACTTGTTTAAAAGTTCTAGCATCAGTTGTTCAAATTGTTAAACAAGTTATATTTAATTTTTAAACGATGACCAGGCTAAGCAGTAGTTGGTGAAAGATTGAGAGTTGTTTAAAAATTGTTTAAAACTTATACAACCTTGTTTAAGACAACACAATGAACAATGTTCTTTATAACTTTAAACAATAGCACTTTAAAGGCTGACTCAGAGATTTCCGATGAAGGCGTACCCAATTTTTTTAAAAAATCGTGTTTTTTCGCTTATACATAATGCTTGTCCATATACAAATCACTGTGTGAAAATTGTGAAATAACTAAGCTCAAATCGAAGTCCTTCATATAGAAAATCGCAACTGTTGTCATAAAATTCCGGATCCGGAATTTTTGTTGTACATGGTATCCTGTGGCAATGCTTCAGCCGGACCGATGGTCAAACGGTGAGTGGGTTTAGCCCCACATAATACAACTATGTACAGACGTTGAAGGTAAAGAACAGCCTTAATTATAGTCCGTTTGCCTTCAAGGAAATATTTTGATTTGTTTATGCATTGTATCCCTATATAAAATATAAAGTGTATAAAAATATACATTTTCGGAACAGAAATGATGCAAGGAATCCAACTAGCGTAACGGATTCTAGCAAACGAGTTTAAAAAAGAAAACAAAATATGAGCTTACTTTTTGAGCTTCGAAGAAGGCTACATATAGAATGTAGATTGAAATATGCATTTTAAAGGAACTCTTGTGTTTGATATTGTTTAATGTTTGAAAACTTAAAACGGAAAAAATCACTTAAGAATTAAAAAGAAAACCTGCAAAGAATATGTGGAAGAACGTGATGGTTATGATGTTTTAAAGTGTTGTTAGTATCACCTAAATAATTTGATGTAAATTTGTCATTTGAAGACAATAAATATTCTGTCTTGAATATTAAAGGGGCATTTCGTGATCCACAGCCTCGTACCCCCCGATTTACCTCAAAGTAATTGAGATTTTTATATCATCTGAACCGTTGGCCAAATATAGTATGTGTGCCTAATCTTACGTGCAAATTCGATCTACTCCAGAAGAAAATAGTCATTTTCTATTTATTGTCCGTAAACGGACAGAAATTAAAACAATGGCATATGGGGCAGCAAGATACAACGAATTCGCTCATAAAATCAAAACGCAACACCAGAGAATCAACTGCAATTTTGTGGAAATAACCTTTTTTGGAGATTATCTGTTGATCTAAAACAAAAATTAAATGTGCTAGGATCAACGAAATGTTTTTCTTTCACATTCTCACTAGGATAATTTCAGCTGGTTAACTATAAACGAAGTGCAAGCCAAATGTAAAGGCGGGGTCTCTATTGATAGATTTTTTATACCAGCAGAAAGTTGAATATTTTGGGTCATTTCTCCATGGACTTAAGGGCCGGGAAATGTATTTTTTGATGTTAGGAACAAAAATATTCCAAATGTGGTCGGACCATACTAGGTCACACACACACATCCTATTACAGGGCCAATTTGGAACACCTTTGTGATTCTACTAACTATCCAAACTGTGGACCCGATTTTACTCAGGGCATTATCATCAGCTGTTTTTTTTTATGATATGCATGCTTGTAATGTGGAGGAGAAACGTCATAAAGATTGTACCACGATCCGGTCACATACCTTTAATTTCTTATAATTTGGGTCAATGTCAGTAATTTGGCCGATTTGTGAATTTAACTGTGACATTGCGAATTAGTGTGGATTGATAGAATGCATTTTTCCACACAATCAAGGCAAAAAACTTGTCTAAAAATCGTTGTCTTCTGGCTTATTCTGTATTCAGTGTTATAAGAGGATATTTTTTCTTTCTTTTAATTAAAGCAACAATAGCAACATTTTTGAAGAGCGCCCCCCCAATTTATTTTTCACCACTCATTGAGAATTACTAGACACATTGTGGTTGGTATTGTCTACAACTAGTACCCGTGAACCGGCAATGTCCAACAAATTGCGCATGCGTCATAAAATAATTGATTTGTAATTAGATTAAATAACGGGGATCCCACAAAAACCTGATCCCCGATCCTATTTCAACGCCGGCGCTTGAAGTGTGACAAAATGGTGTACATTTATAACCGGAATTTAAAGGAAATGTTAATATAAGAATAGATTTTGTTGTAGAACAAATCTAGTCAAATAAAAAATTTCATCAGGAAGTAACTGCGCCTATAACAGCCACGCATTCAGCAAAACCGACACGTCATATGCCTATTGTACGTTGTTGGTCCCTGGGAAGCTGATCTTTTATTCTAATTCAATCATTGTAAATATTTGTCACTGAATAATTGTCTTTGCAGGACGAAAAACACGTGTTGCCTTTTATGAATTTGTGTGCGTAGGTGCAATTGAATTAAAAAGAAGGGTTCACAAAACAAAATATGGAAGTATTGATGTGGCTGATATGATCCAGTTCCCAGAGCAGTTAAGAGACTAACCAGAAAACTATTGGCAATTTTGTCACGCTTATCCTGCAGTGCCCCTCATGATTCTTAACTCTAGTCTGTTTTTAGTTTAACTGTGTAACCTCTATAATTATGACTTGTGGCACTTTGTGATAAGTGTCAAACTTTCCATAGTTGTAGCATGGCCTAAGACTAACATTTTCAAGATAGTGCCATTCTCTGGATGTCCAGGTTATTCCCTAGAGGCGCTTTCAAATGGCACCAATCCCATATATCATAAATAAAAGGGAATCTCTTACGCACTATTAGCGTGAACCTTTGATTTGTGAATTCCTCATATTTCAGGATCATCTGATCCATTCTGGAAGATAAGCAAAAATGATATAGCCCCCTGTGCAAAAAAAACCCTAAAACTGACGGAATGTAGTAAACGGGCCTCTAACTTTCAATCATGCGTTCCTTAGCAAAATCTTGAGCACTAGCTGATTTCTGTACAACATTTATTGAAATGAATGCAAACTAACCACTTTTTTCTGTACTTACCAGACATTCATCCTTGTTAGGCCTTTGTATATTTTGGTTTTGTAGCGCACAAAGGATTCTTAAGGATGACAGAGTGTTTTTTAAAAAACTGGTATCACTGAAGCCAAGCATTGCATCATTATTCAAATGGAAACATTCCTTATCATCAGCTAAGAAAACCTAAAAAGGCACAATAGTAGAGAGGTCTTTTTTTTCACAGGAGTATACTTGAGGGCACTTTTAAAATGACAGCCGATTCTTTACATTATATTTATACCCTGGTATTATTTTACATATTTTATGAGAGTGGCTATATCCAACAACATGAATTAAAAGTTCGTGTCAATGATTTTGATAGCCATTCAGAGAAGCAAACCGCCATACATGCTGTCCCCCAAACATGTTAATACTCTGACAAGGGGCATTTTTGATAAAAACAAAGTAAACGCATGTGTCTTTGTTTGGTAGCCAATAAAATGAGTTACTTTGCCCTTTATTTCATTCCCATCCGATATCTAGAACAAAAGATATGCTTACTCAAATATGAAGGCTGATGTTCTTCTGCCTTTGAGCACATTAAATGCCTGAACGCAAAATTAATACCTTTTTGTACTTCAAGGCACACCTTCTTTCCTCTTAAAAGGAAACAATAGACTTTCCTTTTTTCCGCCGTTTTCCCATTAAAGAAAGTTCTTTCATCACACCGCCAGTGCGTACGGGGGGGGGGGGGGCACATTGCAATTAAGTATCTGAATGTTTGTTTGGCTTAAGTTAGTTTGGTCTAGCATCTGTGTAACTTGAGCACTTGATAATGGCTAAGTCTTGTTAATGAAAGTGACCTTACTGATTAATTTTTAAAAACACAAAACCAGTATTGCTGATTAATAAAAGACAATGTTCACATTTTATTGACAAAAGTAATTAACAACGGATGTAGGTTCATGCCAATCAATAACTATATCATTATCAATTCGCGTATGTTCTAACTCTTGTTCCTTTCCCCCGCATGCCACAATAAATAACCACTCCTTTTTTGATGAAGCATATATTTTTGTTCTACATATTGGATTGAAATGAAATAAAGGCAAAAAAGCTTAAAAAAAACCCATGCACACTTTAGATTTTTTACCAAAATGCTTTGTTCCCGATGTTACCATTTTTTGGGACAGCCTGTATATCCCCTTCTTGAATGAGACACCTTGAAATGGGGGATATACTCCAGTTGAATGTGAAAACAACAATCCTCATTTCTTTTCAAGACTCGCTCCATTTGGCAAGTAATAGAGAGGCATTTGGAGATAAGCTGATGGTGTTCATATCTGTACTAACAGGTTGGTCCTGTTAGAACCATCCACAACCATTCCCACATTTTGCCTTGAAGGCAGCCACCTCTGTGTGTACAGAATAATATCTAGAGAACGGCTGTAAAGATATAGAAATAGATGAGAATATGCCTATCAAAACTCAAAAGTTGCTTGTCAATTGCCAGCACTGTGGAGGAGGCCAAACAGCAGGTGCCCAGCAATAAAAAAGGAAAAGGATCATCTACATACCATATTTTCCTTGAAATTGTATATGTACAGTTCTTGATGTAACAAAATGAACAGCATTGAAGCTTGGAGATATCCTTGGAACACCTTTCTTGGTCTACCTTAGTGTCGCCGCTGGCTCGTGTCGACGAGTTGGATTTGAATAGGCTATAAATTAACCTCGATGCCATACTCGTGCATCATGAGTGGTAATGTCAACAAGGACACAGGGGAGGGTGAAGAATCCCAATTTAGGACATCGCCTTCTGTTTAAAACACGTAAAAGTGAAATCTTGACGAAAATATCTGAATTTGTTTTATAATGTGACAAAGAATATTTGTTTTATTCCAAAACCGTTCGAGCTGAAGAATCAAATGAATAACTGACGAGGAAGAGGTAGTATGCGAGTCATGGGAATAAACGCGACCGACCCATATCAAAGCACCCCAATTGGTTGTGGTTTGCACTCCGTAATTGGCTGTAAATCTTTTGATATTTTGGGTGAGTTTCTATATTTAATGAGGCTTGTCCGCCATGGATTCACAATAACACCAAGAAAGTCCAGAAGAGTCCCAACTGTCGCACTTACTGATTTGGGACTTTTGCTAATAACCTTGCTCTTTATGTAACCAATTCAGGGCATGCTCAGCAATTACTCTGGAGGGTAGAAACAAATACCATAGATGGGGCTTTGCCTGAATGCCAAAAAGACAGAAGTAATGACATCATTCTCCTGAACATGAGGCACTGAGAACCTCTAACAAGGGACAGTTCTGAATGGGTCAATGACTTCAAAGACCTTGGATCATGGGTAGAATCCACAGAAGCCGAGATCAAAATCAGGAAGGCATTTGCATGGAAAGCCATAAACAAGATGAACCACATATGGAAATCCCATATGTCACGTGGAAGTAAAATTGGCGTTCTTCACATGCAACTGTAGAATCAGTATTACTGTATGCGTGTGAAGCAATGGGTCATTAACCCCAGTTCTGGAGAGGTCTCTCAATGGCTGTTATCAGTCATGAATGAGGACAGTGCTAAACAGCATCTGGAGACAACGGCTTCCTAACTTCCTGTTCTTTATGTGAATTACATAAGGTTTGGAGACAAGGTTGTCACAAGAAGATGCATGCTCGCAGGCCACTGTTTAGCTACTGGTTAAGTGTACCAGAACCAACGGCCCCACCTGAGCTGTGTAACCAGTAGACTCGTTTCTCTGATCACCAACAACATGGACATCGGACAAGGGCGGACACGAAAAACTTTTTTAGACATCCTGAAAGGGACGCAGGAGTGGCAGACAACCATGAGCTTGCGAAATGCATGCAGGATGGTATAGACTGGATGATCCATGCTAGATTCCGGCTGAGGACGACTAAGTAGTAGTAGTAGTAGTAGTAGTAGTATTTTGTTGGCGCAATCGTCTGCAAGGACAGTGCCACCCTTCTCAATTGCCTCCAAGCAGTCCTTGCTGCTCTGTTAAGTAAAGTCGCCTGGTCTATGATTGATCAGCCATGACAGGAAGTATCATGTTCACAAGGTAGCTAGGATCAATGCTGCCCTTTTCACCCTCCTGTTGCCCCAAAAAAAAGATGCTCCAATAATCCCTGAACTAACATTCTGAAATAAACTTTTACTGATTACATGAGACACCTAAATAGAGTAGAGATCTAAAAACACAGGACAATACCTCTTGTAGACATTTAATACCAACATTGCACTGCCTAGGCCAATAATAATTGCGATAATGACACTTAAAAAATACTGTTTCACATTGATTGCTTGTTTGTTGCGCTTAAAGGGGAAATGAGTCACATGAATCAATATGAAATGCATTCCTTAACACTGACATTGTTAGGCCTAGACGGATAAATGAGTACCTAAAGAAATGCGGACACCTTAATGCAACCCCTTGTGTGAAGTCCCCTATGATGAAAGGACACCCTTTTAACTGCATTTTCTGGATGGTGATGACTTACTCGATGGTTTCAGTGGTGTTGTTTGTTGTTTTTATGGAAAGACCGGGGGCAGGGGGGAAGGGAAGGGGAAAGTTGCTCTGGTTCGAAAAAGCGGGACGATATGGACCAAATATGTATTTTTATCACTCTTCTTCGGGGAATTCGACCAATTTCCAAGTAACGTTGCCAAAGTTCAATTAATTGCAATTTTCGTCAAGCAGTTCTCAGGTTCAGAGCATATCAGGCATAAGGCCAGGAAGACTTAGGAATTTTGCCACCTCTGATCAACTGCATCGTACGTCCAATGGATGTTGAGTGGTCCCTTAGGCAAAGATGGGATTGTGATGATCCATGGAATAAGAAGTCTCGTCTCGATTGTGAAAATTACCATTTGTGCAATCTGTGTAGCGATAGAGTTTGAAATCACGGCTATTTTGGGGGGCCATTTTGGAACAACGCCCTCTCAGGCCATATTAGGACAGTAAACTGGGACCTATTCGTAAAAGATTGACATATGGGAAACACTTATATCTGTGGAAATTGAATGCTTTTATCACAAAGTGCACAATCATTGCTTAAACAGCTGTACTATATCGTTCTTAACACATCGAATAAGTGATGTGGTACTCACTCAGAAATATGTCCATCTCCTATAGAATTCTAACTTCCTGGGGTAGGTAGATGGTAACTCACACTGTAATATGGGTTCAACATTCATTTGTTGTGTGTTAAATTAGTGAGAGAGTCACATTTACACTTAATTTGAAAACGTTTATGTAGAAATTGGATTAGTAGTTTAATGTGCAAGTAGTAAGTAAACCAGTCCATAGACAAAAATCACGGGGAGGGGGTATAACTCCCAATATTTGATAAGAGGGGATGGTCAATACGATCATCCCCTATGTTTGCGCCCGTTCATGTTTTTGACCACAATAACCTAATTTTTAGCAGAATAGTTTAAAAAAATGGTAAATTTACCTCGCGCATTTATTGAATTACAATCACATTTAACGATTTTAAATTCTAAATGGCAAAAATTTGTTAGCGGGTTCGGCGCACATGTGCTAGTACCGGATCTTGTCAGCAAACCTGTTTCATTCATAGATTTTTTAAACCATCCTCCACTATGTTGCAAAAAGATAGTTTATTTATGTCTCCCCTGCACCTAGTAGTCTCTGGTACCGTAAGCGTGTATGGTAAGCTAAACGAGTACCAAAATTCCATTGGTCCATATGCGCGTTGCTAATGAAACCCAAAGCGTACTTTCAGAAAGTACATAGTTTTTATTTAGCAACGCGTTTGCTTAGCAACAAATAAGAAAAGTGAAAAACGCAACGTGTTTGCCTAAAGCAAAGAATCAGCAAAAGTGGAAAAGTAAACCGCTTGCGTTAAAGACAGCTTAAACAACGCGTGGCTTTCATTAGCGTAGCGTTTCTAATCAAACAACGCGTTGTAGAGAAAGACACGCGTTGCTTTGGCTGATTAATTGAAAAGAAAAGAATTCAGCTTTATAACGAAATGCCAATGTCTGTTATTTTCTAAAATATGTTCAGTGAAACAACTTGATTTCGATGAGGGGTAGCCATGTGATTGGAATTGAGGACTTACTAGTTTCCCAGAATTCATTGCAAAAATGCTATGATGACATCGCACAAATGCAAAGCCGATGCGCATCAGTGGCGGCGACTGCTGAAATTACCGAAACAAAAGGCGAACAAGTGTTGAAACTTAGGAATGGTTTCGGTGGTGATTATTACCAAACAGAAAGCAGGGAATTTAACGGAATTGACAGAAGAGGTGAATTTTTTGGTCGTAATGTTACCGTCTGCCTTATGAACATATCGCCATCTTGAATTTGAGATGCATGCGTGAAGCGTACTTGCCATTGGTTTGGATGGTCATCTGAATAATTTTACTATTGAATTTTGAGAGAAACGGGTGGGGTAGCAAAGATCTGATATGATTGCTTTTTTTTTAACTTTGAAATCTATCCTAGATATTAACTTGTAAAAAGTCTGCAAAAATAGATCTGATCTTTAGTTTCAGTACACTTTCAGTTTTGTGTTTGATAGTAGAAACAAATTCTTGTCTAAATGCAAGAACATGGAGCAAACATGTGTTGTGTGCGTGAGTTTCGTAACGGGTGTACTTTGTTGATAACTTTGCAGCACCCATTGTAACCTTAAAAACACTTTTATTTAGTTGATATGTTTTACTTAGTTGAATGAAATTAAAGGCGCCACATCAGCGATTTCCTTGCAAGTTGTAAACAAAGTACAGCCCTTAATTGAGTTGAGTTTTTGCATTGTTGCAATTGCAGTAGTTTTAGTACTCGCGGGCATCTTGACATAGATTGTCCTCGCAGATACCATTCGTCGTCCAAACTCGTCCACCATTAACGACCCGACAACTCGCTCCATAACTCATTCCACAACTCGCTTTACAACTGGCTCCACTGGTACGCAAATCACTTACAATTCGCTCCACAACTGACCTTGCCCAAGTACGCGAGGAAAAATCCAGAAGCTCGCAAAAAGTGTAAGTAGAACCAATTGCACAGCGGATTTGACGCGCATGTGTACAGGGCAGTATACGGTGGGATATCTATTTCTGTATAGATGGACGTCGTGAAGAGGGAGAGGTTACATAGTTTATGAATACAAGCAATCATAGGTACAACAGGATTTCCCACCCCCTTTGACCATAGGGGACACCCCATTTCTAAATGACAAACTTGAGGTATAATCCCTAAACACGTTTGGTCTGTATAGCTAACCATTGAGCGACTATGTTATTTGTGATGGATATTATAATTTTAATAAAATTGAAGCTGGGAGGAGTTATCACTTTTATGTAAATGCTATATAGGTTTTACGTTTGCAAACGTTAAAACAGATTTACCAAAAAAACAATTAGAGACACACAAAAAGAACAATGTTATCTGGTACATATGTTATCATTATATCGAAAATGAATACAAAACAGATTTCTAACATATGGAAACATATCTGGAAATTCAAAGTTTGCCACAAAATTAAATAATCAGGTTGGGCGATTAAAATTCAAGATTTTGTTAAAATTAATTTATTTAAATAGGAATGAATGGTTTTGCACACATCTGCGCATATGGATCCAGAGCTACAACTCTCAGATCTTTATTGTGTGTGTGAATGGTCAAAGATTGTTTGGTCTAAAGCAGGTTGTGAAATAAAACAAGTTAATTATCAAAGGATAGCGTTGAGCAAATCCGAGTATAACATTCTGATTATCTCCTAATGTTGTAGCATATTCAAACATATAATAAAAACTTACTGTTTCAACGTCGTAACTAGAAAACAGAATTCACCATTACATTCGAAAATGAAATTAGGAACTATAACTAAATTTAGTTGTTGAAGTCAAATAGAGTAAGTAGTAGTAGTTTATTATATTGGATATTAACTGAAAAGTACTGATTTATCTCTCCCTTGAATACTGGTGTAAGAAATTTGGCATGCTTGTTTTCAAGAGTAGGCCTAATCAATACTATGATGGTACTGTTCTTGTAAAAATGAAGTTGCTTTCTTTTTATTTGAGTCAATCGGCTGTCTAATGCTTAACAATTAGGTTGTTGGTAAACTGAGCTATACTGGTCTTTTTTTTTTTTTTTGGAAGTTGAGCACCTTTATTTTTCATGACCGCCTTTTCGTGGCACGGTTTTCCTAGTAGATAATATGAGTTTTTCCCCAGTAACCTAATTACTACTGTCCATTCAATTGGCTTAGACCCTCGGTTTTTAATTAATATTAGAGAAGGTAGAGGTGTCGGGGAAAAATCGTGAAAGAAAAGTTTTTTGTATTCCCGAAATTACCCAACAGGATTTTTTCAATTTCAAAATATGTGGATGGATTTTACCTACAAATCTATTGAAATTTGCCCGTTTTCCCTTCGAAGTTGTAAATGATCTGTCCATCATCTGGTACCATTACAAATGACGTGTGAGGTGGTCTTTGGTATTATACATATGGGGTGGAACAATACAGCGACTATTGAGTGTAGGGCGACTATCGATGAAGCGATACCCACTGTGATCACTGACAGTGATGGCAAAATTTTTAGCGCGCTTCGCGCTCACACGTGCTAGTAATGGATCTTTTCAGCAAAACCCGTTTCATTCATAAATTTTCATCAACCCCCTGAAAAAAAACGTTTAAATGGCACCGTTGACATGTGCTGTTTGTCATTGTATGTGAACGCGTAATTTACACATGATTTACGTAAACCACGTGCGTTATCCATTAAAATTGCATTTCAGGTGTCTCGGATTTCTCGAATATTTCGAAGACCACTGTCTTCCATTGGCTTTACTCGTTTCCGGTCCACACAACCACCATGATTTTCTCCCATAAAATTTTAAGATAACACAGTATGAAACCGTACCGATCCATTAAGTGGCTGTTTTGAAGCCATATCTTTTGTGTCTGTGTATGTATCCTTATGAGGGCAATCGACAAGTTATCGTTTGCTGTTCCTTTTATCCGCCTTATTTAGGGAACGTGACAATCAAATCAAACGTTTTTTCACTCTCTTGGATTTGGGGAATAACATCTGTTTGAAAAACACAAATTGGAGGAATTTAAATACGTATTGATGGTCAAGAATCCATGGTTATTAGTTTGAAATCAATTTGTGTTATGGAATTTTCCCGTTTTTCTGAATGTGCAATACTTATGGGCCAGTGTGTGAGAATAATATATATGTTAACTTACCGCATAGCGCCATCCTTTAATCTAATATACATATACTGTACAGGCGCCACCTATATAGCTGTATAGCTATATCACCTCAAAAGTTGCATCTCAGCCGTGTGGGACTCGTGGTGTAGATGGTTAACATGCTTGTCATGTACGCAAGTGACCCGGGTTCGATTCCCGGCGAGTGCTCTTTGAGGCTTTCTTCTTCTCTGATCTTTCTTTCTTTCTAATTGACTTGTTCTTCTTGATAGGCCTATGACCACTTAATAAAAAAAAATACTTTAAAAATGTGGGTAATGTGCGTTACCCCTCTTAGCACTATGATTCTATGTAACTTACCGCATAGCGCCATCTTTGAATCTAATATACATATACTGTACAGGCGCCACCTATATAGCTGTATAGCTATATCACCTCAAAAGTTGCATCTCAGCCGTGTGGGACTCGTGGTGTAGATGGTTAACATGCTTGTCATGTACGCAAGTGACCCGGGTTCGATTCCCGGCGAGTGCTCTTTGAGGCTTTCTTCTTCTCTGATCTTTCTTTCTTTCTAATTGACTTGTTCTTCTTGATAGGCCTATGACCACTTAATAAAAAAAAATACTTTAAAAATGTGGTAATGTGCGTACTCTTTAGCACCTATGATTCTATATATATATATATATTATATATATATATATATATATATATATATATATATAATATATATATATATATATTATATATATATATATAATATATATATATATATATATCATATATATAAATATTATTTATATATATGAAGTTCTCAAAATAGGCGTACTTTAACTGGTATTATATTAACCAATCTCATATGTCGCCTGTACCTAAGAATGTAAATAATGTCTCTGTCATATATGGTAATGTAAGCATGAATGATTCTCTTGCTCAACATGATACGGCCGTACAAGGTCCATCAGTGTATAAAAATGTTCAAGCTTCAACTGATGGGTTGGCCACCAATATGCCTTCCTCCATGTTCAATCTTGATAATACTACTTCTTTTGTAACCACATGCACACTTAATGATAATGATGATGTCAATGTCACTCCTGCTCCTGACAACGTATTGGTTCATAAAAACGTTGACTCTGTTCACAAAAAGACATTGACACACGTGACCATTCCAATCCCATCAGTTCTGCATGTGTTTATCAAGGTCATGGCAAAATGGTGTCTCCTATACTCGACAATTCCTCTGGTTCATTTGCCAGTAACAATGCTGTACATACCTCCTTGAACCTTGAGGATACAGAACATGCCCGTTCTGTACATAATAGTGATGATTCAATCTCAACATGTGACAGTGCCAAATGTTCCACCGTCACATACAGTTGTGACGAAATTGTGGGCCTTTTGTTAACAATAGCAATGATAATTTCACTCCCCCAAACAACACTAGAGTTGATTTTTCACCTAATCATAGTAATGGGGAACTTACTTCACAATTGTTACGTACTATGAATACATGTTGTCAATGATGTTGCCCCTTCACCTCTAATGCAGAATTACAGATCATATGAGCATACAAACTGTTATGATGCTCATCTACACGATAGTGACCCATCTACCGGTGCTATTCAGATTGACGGTGACTCAAATGTCGTTCCCCATCTCGATCGCGACCAATACACCACAATATTTTTTGTCATCCGCTTAAAGTCAAATCATGTCGACAGCTACAAAAAAATTCTCAGATAGACTCTAAACGTCGTCATCAAAGAAAATAAATAACACGTCAAAAACTCACAACAATGAACGCCGTCCTCAGACATCCACTCCTACGGTAAACCATCGTCATGTCACGCAGGACACCTGTCGTGTCCACTAGCCCGATCCCATAAATCCCCGTCACCGATCAACCGTCTTCTTCCATCGAAAATAGTCAACTTCACTACTAACCCAATAATCGTTTCTCAATTGATCCTGCCCAAGGTTACCAAACTCACAAAATGATCTTGATAATACTCCACAAGCTCCTCCGAATCACACTCTGATTATGTTGTTAATCTTTCTTCCATCCTCTGTCAGAAGCCAAGTGACCTCTCTTCTAAAGGGTTAGGATTTTGTCCTACACCTCGCAGCATTGACACATACAAGTGGTTTTAAAGACCTCCACTCATTTGCGCGACGCATGCGTCTTAAAGAGTTTTTCTTCAACAAAGAAAGTAGAAAGTAAACAAACCGTGGGTTACAGCCCCAAGAATTAGGCAATGATTTCTTAATTTGAGTAAGATTAAGTCCTAAATTAGCACATAAAAATTTGTAAATTAGTCTAAGTAAACATGAATAAAAATATACCTGGGGTGTGTGCATTCGTGTGCTAACTGGTGGGTGTTAAAAGCAAATAGAAGGAACCGACGATCTCAGACGAGCTCAGAAAAGGCGAGGAGGAAGGAGGACGGACATTTTGGAATACTGGGACCTTGTGATTCAAGAATGTGTTTCACTTGAACTTCTATGAATAATAGGTGGCCACTGCTGCATAATTACCAGTCGTGAGTGCTGCTATGAGTCCTAAATCTAGCAGTAATGTGGAATAATAGAGGGCATTCTATAGATATTATTGACATAATGGACTAATTTAGTACATGACTCATCTAGAGAGGACCAGATCCTTCTAGTATTGTTTGAGAGGATATATAAAGCCCTGGTGAGAGAAGATGAGTAAGAGTAATACCATCATTGCTCTCAAGGCAGTTATTAGCAGAGTTGTCCAATGTTGACAGTGACAGTATCACAGTCTTTAGTATAATCTTCCATATAGTGGACATGTCATAGTAGTCTCAGCTCATCAGTTTTACGTCCGATTGGTAGCCGTGTTCTGTTTCCGTATTTCGTGGCCTTTGAGTTATCCAAGGCTAAAAGCGACGAACTTTTGGACTTTATATTAAGCGAACCTCCAAGCTTGGGGAGTCATTAGGAGCTGGTATTCTTCTTCAGTAAGGGACAAAGTCGTCCGTGGACACGTCCCATATTGGAAATTGGAGTTTGCGGCTGGAATATTCGCCAGGACGCTTTGCAAGTTCGGCATCCTAATTGTAATCTCGCTGCAGCCCGCTTCGCGGCACACACCAGGTAGTTAAGTTTAGTAGTTCAAAATTAAACAACGTTTATTATAGATAAATCTTTGATATTTGATACCTAATCGATGTGATCTCTTGAATGAGATTGATTTCAACAAGCAATTAAAATAAATACTTTGATTCTAAAATTTGTAATCAAGTTCACAGTGGATTGTCTAGTTATTCAGGAGTTTCAATCCGTAGTTTTGATTGGTGGTTTGGCATTGGTCAAAGGTGACCGAACAACGTGAAACTGTTCAGCCTTGTCTTCGTCCCCCAAAGAGCTCATGGAACCTCCTAATACGAAATACAATTTTAGAGGAGTTCATCAATAAGGTTCACAATGACATCGCTAATATAAATCAACAGGCGCGTCGATAATCTCACGCAATGTGAACGCCGCGCTCTCAGATCTCTTCGTTCCCAACCACAAATATAAATTTAAACCTGAGCGATAAAGGGGAGCCTGCCATTGTCGTTCAAAATCGACGGATACATCCGGAAGGATTACGACAACTCGAAAACGGTGATGCATACCAAAAATTATCTTCAGATCCTATACTAGGGTTGTCAAATCCACCTTTTTCCAAATTAGACATTGATGACGAACAAAGACCTACCTCTATCCCGAATCGTAAATCTGTTATTAAATGCCCGAACGACTTCTATTTACTTCCAAAAAATGATAAAATGAATAACCCTGGTCGCCCTAGCTTTCTTGATGTGCCTGTCCCACCACTCAAATCTCCCGTTTCCTTGACTACCACCTTCGACCCCTAGTGGAACGTCTTCCCTTTACAGGAACCACCCATTTTTGCGTACATAACTTATCAAACCAGAATGCTTCCTTTCCCTACTGGTCTCTCTGTGTAAGCTGATGGTTCCTCTCTTTACACAATATTGACCATGGTGGGTTTATCTCATGTTGTAGGGACTACCTAGATACTAGATCATCAAACATCCCCCAAATCTACCTAGGTCGTCTTTTCTAGACTACATTCGGCCACTTAAATAATTTGCTTTCAACGGCACCCAATTACATTCAAACTCTTGGTACAGCGATGGGCACGCCAGCAGCGCCCTCTATGGCTAATCTCTTTATGGGGCTTTGGAAGCAAAACTTCTTCGATCTGCTGAAGTCCAACCCCCTACAACTCTTGGAAACGGTATATAGACGACATACATTTTATATGGACTGGATGGTTATGAATCCCTTCAGAAATTCCAGCATCACATGAATTCTTTTCATACTCTATCAAATTTACTTCGAGGTTTCCTCGTCTGAAGTTCCCTCCTTGATACTCTGACCCAATCAAACAGAACACAATTCAAACTACTCTCTATAGAAAACTACTGACACGCACACATACCTTCTTCCCTCCTCTTGCCATCCTCCCACACATTGCGGGTAATCCAGTACAGTTTCAAGCACTTCGTGTTCGCCGGATTTGTTCAAACCGGAAAAGAGGAACTAAAAACACCTCAAATATCAAACAAAATTTATTAAAAGTCAAATATAAGGAAAATATCATTGATCATCAGATGCATCGGGCCCAGTGTAAGATAGAAAGAAAACTCAGCAATAAAGAGCAAATCAGCAGCCTAAGGGTTCCCATTGTTCTACATACCATCCCTTTTCAAAAATGGTTCAAAAATAATTTACAGCCATATGCATATTCTGCATTCGGGACGATGAACTTAAGAAAATATTTTTCCTAAACCTCCCATCATTGCATTTCGCCGACCCCGAAACATACGCGACTTTCTTGTCAATGCAAACATTTACAGTCGTTTTACCATCAGATAATAAAACAGGATGACACAAATGCGTGACTAATAAAGCGCCGTTTGCCCCGCATTTCCGTTTCCAAAAAAATTTTCGAGCACTTATACTGGTGAATCATGCCCCATTACACCCATATTCATTTGTAAATATTCGTGGAATTATTATTTAATTACCTGCAAATAACTGTCAATTCAGTATGTCGGGCAAACAACTACCACAACACTCTATACGAGATTCGCCAATACCAAAGTCCCGATATTAAATAGAACAAGAAGCGTCTCCCATTTCGACCCTTCCCAACAGTAATGGTTCACGATATTTCCAACGTTATAACTTATGGCATTGAAACTACCCGCAATCACTCCGAACGCATTATCCGTAAACGCGGAATCATACTGGATTGCCAATTACGCACACTTAAGCCACTCGGCATAACCGCCGATCCTTGAATCTTGTCCTGAAACCTTCTCACGGCTCGATACTCCACCTTCTCTTTCTCCAGAACTGACGCCCACACCCATGATCTCTGTTTACTCTATTGAATCCCCCGCCTTTCATATTGTAATAACTCTATCTTTATTCACTGGCGTTGCTAACGACGCCTTTTTCCTTGACTACACACTTAGTACTCACTTGTCTGCCGGTTACGTTCTACTTGTGGTGCTTCTTCATTTTGGGTATGTTGTTTCACTTTTACTGAATTTCCCTGCTTATATGATTACATTATACACACATAAAATACGAACAGATAAATTTACAAGTACAACACACAATCCCACATTGCATAACACACACCAAGTAAGTACACACATACACACCCCCACATACAACACCATGGAACACAGTATACAAGCACATACGCACATACAGCATAACACACACACCAACATACACACTATCTACTTCGATTAACTTGTGGCTGTAATTGTATGATGTGTATCAATTGCTTCAATATATATATTATTAGATAATCATTTATTTTCCAGAGTATTTATATACACTATTAGAACAGGCACTTGTGTCATACATCTTAACTTCGGGGTTTCCCAATGTATTCCAGGTATTCCATGAACTGATTTTACCGGAATACATATCTCTGGCAGTATGTGTTTATTTTTATCAGGTTGTATATATATTATAATGCGTATTTTTTTCTCTTTATTCAGAGCCTCCCTGATGAAGATCTCATGAGCGAAAGCTAGGGTTTTGGTTGGCTCTGCTACTTTCAGGACCCATCCCCATTCTTTCATTATATAATAGATATATAAATACAGACAGTACCGTTTCGAACTTGTGTTCTCATCAGTGCAGCTAAATGCAATCCACAAATGAAGGGAATCAATGACCCGGTTTAAGCCACTGACGACACATCCCATCAGCCGCACATTGTTATGAATAACAGAGTGCTCAAA
>JAMKCH010005204.1:0-72055 GCA_023653785.1 Ophioderma brevispina | reverse complement strand
GAACTAAATAAATATTCCATTAAATCCTAATTAAATAACAAAAATTTAACGGTCCTCGGACCGTTGTGTGTGTCGCTTGCCGTTGCGGTTTGTGAATGAAGGCCTCACATGACTTTGACCTTGATATGTAACCTTTGACCAAATAAACAAATGAGGGTTTGCATGTACACAACCATAAACCAAACTTTGGTTCCAATTTGCACTTCACCTTTTCAGATGAGGTAAATTTGACATTTTCAGGCCTATTTTACAACATGACCCTCACATGACCTTGACCTCATCAACAATGAGGGATCCCATGTTGCCACCATGAGTGCAAGTTTGTTTCCAATGAACTTCAACTTTTCAAATGAGGCAATTTTAATTTTCAGCCTATTTTTCAACTGAACCTCACATGACCTTTGACCTTCAAGGTTATATGACCTTGACCTGGTATAATGACCTTTGACCTCATCAACAAATGGGGGATGACAAGTTGCCACCTGTGACAGAAGTTTGGTTCAAATACATCAATGTATCTGGATATTAGAGGCAAAGTTAACCCATTTTCACAAAAACAGACAAACAACAGACATCAACAGACATCAACAGTGGACAAAGTGATCCCTCCCTATGGGTCTTCCGCTTAAAGGTAGGCGAACACAATAATTAAAAGGCCAGAGTTATAGTAGTATTAGATTTATAGTTCGGATTTTGTTTAGTGAATTAATTTTATTGTTATTTTAATTAAAATGATAATAAAGATAATATTTGGACTGTTGAATTAGAAAAAACTATTAGGGTAATGATGAGTCATTCGAATGATGTGTTAGTTGATTTAAATGAAAGTAACATGATGTTTGTGTTAAGTAAAGGTTATTACTTTGGGAGGATGATCTCTGCAGCTGTAATTATTTTGAGATATGATAAACCATGAGGGGTAACTGGATGTAATGGTGCTAACAAAACTGGAATAACTGTAACGGTAAAGCATTGGCTACCTTTTATATTTATTACTCATGTAATATACATTATGTATTTTTTATTATGGTAAATTTTATGTTAGGGCAAATCCAGAAAGTACTCTCTGGATTTGCCTAACATAAAATTACAATTCAGTATAGAAGCTATCCTACCGATGAGCTATTCCAGAATATGTGTTTATCATTACGGCAGACAAGGACAGTTGAGCATCGGCGTGCTTTTAAGAGAAAATGTACAGTTATCATTGCTTTATGCCATAAGCATGTACTCACCTTCAATAGGTTAAGGGTGCATAATAAGGGGGAGATGTGAGACTAACGTAATGCTGCTCTATATGCAGATTTCACCTATTCCTTTGGTAATTTTTAGAAAAGGCACAGTGTGCACCCTCTGTTCCTTCATGTGAGTTTGGTGGTAGGATATCCTTAAAGATATGATGAGATGCGAGGTCACGTGGCGGCGGTAGTGGATAACCTGGCTCGTGAATCTTGGTTATATGAGATTATGTTAGATGTGCGGGATCCGTGATAGGTTTCACAAGCCCCCCAAATTGAGTTATCCTTGTTATGATTTGATCGTACCATAATGACCTCTGAAGGAACGCTGTGGTCATTTTGCCAAAGTCAGTTTTAGCCACGTCCACAGATACAGTGTCTAAATTTCCTTCTGTTCTTTCAGTGATTCGGCCGTTTAGGATAGCCTTAAAGTAGATGAAGCGGGATCACGTGGCGGGTGTTGGTAGTGGATATCCTGGACGTGTGAATCTTTTGTAATAAAGTTGCGTTAGATGAGATGCGGGATCACGTGATAGATTAACAAGCCTCCCCAAATTTAGGTATCCTCGTTATAACTATTGGTCGTACCATAAATAACTAAATGAAAGAAATGCTGGATAATGCGTACACAGTCATTGAATAGATCTCCCTTCTGTTCTCATGTGGGTTTCGGCTGGTTGGGATATCCTTAAAGATAGAGGAGATGCGAAGATCATGTGGGGTAGTGGATATCCTGGCGCGTGAATCTTGGTTATAGGAGGATATGTTAGAGTGCGGGATCACGTGAAGATTCACAAGCTCCCCAAATTAAGGTATCTACATTATAATTCTGCTAATAACATAAATGAATTTATGAGAGCCAAAGTTGGACCACGGTGCACAGCAATGATGTTCAGATCTGTAGTGTTCTCCCTGTGGATTTCAGCGATTGGGATATCCAAAAGGATAGATGTGTGGGATCACGTGACGGTGGTGGATATCCTGGTGGGGAATCTTGTAATATGAAGTTGTGTGTGGGATGCGGGAATCAGTGTGATAGGTAACAAGCCCAAAGTGAGTCATGTCATGGTTATTGCTCACATCCAACTATTTTATGGGAGAACACTGGGAGTGAAAGGGTGTGCCGCACTGACCATAGTAAATAGGGCTATGTGTGTGGATGCATACGATGCAGGTCAAAGGGCAAGGACTCTGCTTGCATTTAACACGGAGGCCGGACAGTGCCTAGAGGGAGGAAGCTCTGTCAAATTTCCATCTGCTGTATATAAAAACTTAGTTATTTGCGGTTATATTAGGTTATGTTGTGTGGATGCATACAGGTGCATGTCAAAGGCCTGAATATGATATGCATTTCACGGATGCTGGCCAGTGCCAGGGGGGTGGGAGCCTGAATGCAAAATAGTGTAGCATAACCGTTCATACTTAGGGTGCTATGTAAATGCTATTGTGACCAGATGTAATATAAAGGTCGCACTTAGTTTTCCTCTTTATATAATGATATTATTTTGAATATTCCAAAGTAAGTTCTTGTGTATAGTCTACTGGGCTACAATGGTTGTTCCGTCCATGTAGAACAATGCCAGTTATAGGTACTTGTATAATGTAAATTATATGTTATAAGTGTCGTAGTAATGGATTATTGAAACAGAATTACTGGCCGTGTTATTCATTATTCCATCCATGGCCAACAGGCCTATACAGGTACAGGACGTATTATTCCATCCATGGCCAATAGGCCTATACAGGTACATGTCGCAGTTGTCTATGATGTGGCTTATGCATGGTGTTGATCATAAAAGTAAAATATGAGATTGTTAAAATTAATAGCCTAACCCACGAATAATTTGGTGACTCACTAGTCGTCAAACTAACAACCAAGCAGTTAAGAGTGCAGCCCCCCAAAGGGGGGGGAAAACTTTTCTGGGCCTGGCAAGGCACCAGCGTGAGACCAACTTCATATCGGAGCGTTCCCGCTACCCTGTTATATTGGCCTCTTTTGATCAAAACATATTATATCTCATTTTATTTGAGAAAGTTTCTCACCGGAAACGTACTTATGTGAAACAGAATAGGGAAAATTCCCATGTGCTATGTTGAGATATGCACCTGTTGTTTTATAACTAGATAGATTGCACAAGAGGTGAATGGAGATTCCCCAAGATGTAAACTTAGGAAAACGAGTACTTGTTAGATTGAAGAAAAAACATATTGCAAAATCTGGGGATTCCACCATGATGTTATAACTGTCATGATGCAATTCAGATGATTGTAATTTTTGTTGAAATATGAGTTTGACAGTGCTAGGTTATGTTTATGGGCATGATGATGATGAGTGTGTATTGATTATTGTTAGTAGAAAGGGGAATCTAGCGTTGTGAAGTCAAGAGGATTGTCACTGGAGGACCTTCAGCCAGCAGTAGTGTAACAGGAAGCTATACAGTATAGTTAGAGCTAGTTTTAATCTACTATAATGGTGATTTGAGCTTCCATTGCCAGGATTTATAAAATATTGGATGCCGCCGGAGCTTGATAGCTCCAAGTGTCTGCTGTCGTCTGTTAAGCCAGAAGAGCTTTAATTTTGGAATAAGAGAAGGGATTCCAGTTGTGGTACCTATATGAGGACATAGCGACAGACTGATTGTGGTAGAATACCTGGATTGTATTGCAGAATATTAGTGTCGTCGATGGAAACCCGTGGTCTTGAACTTGTGGACAACATACCCCTCAAGACTTGAAGATTCGCATGGAAATACCATGGATATTATGGGAACTTAGCACTGCATTTTGGAGTATTCGCTTTGTGAGGAACATATCACGTTGAACTGCAAGCTTTCAAAACAGGACACTAGAGAAATCTATCATGCTCTTTCAAAACACAGGACACTAGAGAAATCTATCATATTTTAACTAATTGTTGTGTAATTTTAATATAGGTCATATTGTTTTTGGACATTACCAAAATTCTTGAAACCAAACCAATTAAAATCATAAAATCTGGTTATATATAAAAATTCAGATTCTTGTGACAGGGCTCATTTAGTTTGTGTTTGAAGGGATTCTGACCTTTGACGCCCTACGAGAAATCTATCAATACACAGATAACTGGTGGAAGAACTATTTGGAAAATTGAGAGATTCCAGCCAAGTCTGCAATGTTAACGTTGACAAATTATTAAATTTTGGTAAAGTTCATGTCTGATAGGAATAAAGCACGTTTATGCTTCTTCTGTGCTAGGCCACCATATGTTCTGTATGAAATCTGATGTAAAATTTGCTAGGTGACTCGTAATTTCTTCTCATACAGCAGTAAACAAAATTATACACATTTAAAAACATTATGGTGTGTGAATCAAACCACTCTGAATCAAACTTACCTCATCTCTTTCTGGTTCTACTATCTTGGTCACTTCAACACTATCATATGCTTGAGCTCTCTTTGGTTAATAACTGGTGGGTTGGGCCCATGTAGTAAGACCTGGAAACTCTCCTTGGATGTGGCACATTGAATAGTTGCACTACCCCATGACTGGTCGGGTGGGTGTGTTGGTCAACCAGATGCAAGCATACATTCTTTGCTTTGATTGCAGCACTACCAGAGAGCTGTTATGGTTTTCAATAATCACAGGCAATTAAAAATGTGAAATACAATTAGGAAAAAAAAAAACACTCACTGAACACATGTGTCGTCTCCCGTCACAGTTTGTGCATGGGGACAAAGGTCACATGAGGCCACTTTTCATGACACTTGGATGAAATGTTCCTTGGGTAGTATCCCACGCTACCCAAGAACAATTGTATCCAAGTGTTACGAAAATTGATCAACATATGTGTATATGTCGAGCAATATTTTTAATTCTGACCATTTTGGAGCCATGACCTCTAGATGAATTTTGACCCCCCTCTTAAAATGGGCAACTTATGGGGCACTACCCAAAGACCATTACCTGTAACTGCTATGAAAATGTGTGCACGTATGTGGAAACAGTGGGCAATCATGTTTAGGGTGATCGTGTTTACCACAGATAGACAGATAAACACACACACACACACTACCAAAACAATCTCTATGTGCCCCTTGCTTCATAGATGACACAGCAAGAAAATATTAACCTCAGCCAAAGCTATATCTAGGTAACAGTGTAAGAAGACAACTCTCAATTGCCTGACACTGCATAAGAGCCTTAGATAATAGCAGTTGAGCATGAATCACTGACTGGAATCAGCAACTCAATAGACTTTCAGTAATTGATAATCAAATGAGGATCAACCAGTCTTGGGTGCTTGTGACTTGAAGCTATCCCATACAATTGTAATCTCTATCTGATACTCACCTTATAGCCAAACGTGAGATCTATCCACCTGTGTAGTTTCTCTGACACAAGATCACTTTCCAACACTGCCCTGTGCTTTTTAATGAAGTCCTCTGGCCCACTACACCAGGATGGCACTTCCAGATCAGGCATGTCTTCGTGTATGGATACAAAGATGCCTGGATCACTGAAGAATTCTGGGATACATTCATCTGGTGTCCATTCCTGCATCCTTTGCATGTTGGCAGGGTACTCACCTGGCACCCAATTGGCTCTCACATGATTACATAGCACACTCTTTGGAGTTCGTCTAGCATTGTAAACAAAGTAAGTTATTTCAGAAAGCACATCAGAGATATGGTGGGGAATGTGTGCGGGAGAATCTGTCGCACCGCCAAACGAGCTCACGGCCATATTGAGAGCGGCCTCATACGTCAAATCCAACTGTCGATCGCCTTTGTTCAAGCGATACTTGGACTTTGTAAGGTCGCGATAACCACCGTCTGGTCTTGTGAAGTCCAGGACCCACGGAAGGACCGGTTGGTAATTGGGAATGCACTTATGTCTGCCAGCAAGGTGGTTAAGAATCATGAGGTAGTCATAGTTGCTTAGTTTACCAGTCACCCATTCCATAACAAGTTCTGGCAATTTTTCAAGCTTCCACTTCTTAAGTTGGTCTTCTTCACCTTCACCACCTGCAATCTCCTCGTCAATAACTTTGCTCTGTTCTGTTTTCATAAATTTTGCACTTAGTACTGGATCAAAAGTATCATCACTTTTCTTAGCACACTTGAAGAGAGTCTCCCACTTTGGACCTCTCATAGTAATCCATAATTTGGCATTCATACTGAAATCCCTAAGACTCACATCGCCACATGGAACTCCTATTTGATGACAATACTGCACGGCCTGTAGTAACTGATAAACCACAAACAATGGCTTGGCATATGATTGTCCCAACATTGCAGGACTGAACGTCACACAATCATGCAGGCTATGTTCCATATGATGTTGCAGTAGGTAGAAGGCTTTCTTACTTTCTATGACACACACTGCTGGAGTAATATTTGGATGAGGTGAAGAAATGATGATTGCCCCACCTGGGAAGGCGGATGCAATTAAGTGCGATTTCTCCTTGCGCTTTGTATGATGGGGCATTGATACAAAGTCTGCAGCACATCCTTTAGGTCAACCAGTTCAACCACAAGTAAAAGTTTTGTTAGGTATAATGTCAAATGCCAACAAAAACGATAAATTTAAGGAAAACATTTTCTACAGAAAATTTTGCTGACATCTGCCTGGTACAGTGTGAGTAAAAAAAAAACCTACATTCAGAATAAAAAATAATTAAAATAGTTAAGAATTATTTTTGCTCCAATGTTTGCTTTGGTTATAAAGAGGGATAAACAGGCTTTCAGAAAACGTTTATTTGGTGTCATTTGGACTTGGAGGAAGAAGTTATGCCTATTTTGCTGTGAGATTTAAAATCCTGTTTGGCGATTTTGAGCAAACAAAGATGCATCGTTACATGGAGTAACATGTTTTTCAGCAGTGATTTGAGTAACAACATTGGAACACCAATTATTCTTAAACAAAAGAAGGTGGAAATAATTGAAGGATTATAAAAAAAAGATCCCGGGGATTACAAAAGAAAATCTGGTTGAAAAAATGTTCAATTTCCCAAATAAGAAAGTCAGGATAGCTAGTGTAAGACGACAGGTTACTTAATGGGTTCAGCAACATTTCATGGTTTTACCCTACAATGAAAACTTAGAAGCCAAAGTGAAACCATAGAAGGTTTGGTATTCAGCTTAAAAACAGAAGCAATATTGAATTTTAAGTTTTAATTCCAATTTATTTGCAGAAAACTTCAAATTAGTTCTTCTCGAATTTTATCTACGCTGAGTTATAAGGTATTTGTGCAAAATAATGAACTTAGAGATGTAAAACAAAAATCTCCTGAGCATTTCATTATGTTCATGAACTGAGACATTGATATGGAATGATTTTCAAAAGACTCTTATTATGATTGAACATTAGTTAATTTCATGTGTTGAGGATATTTTAGTATAATTATTTTACACAATAGACCATTTTATTCAAACTGATGTTTTTGTCAAGAAGAACTCGATACCAACTGAAATTGCATATGTGTATTATCTTGCTAGAGTGTACGGATACGCGTGTTACGTCTCTCCGCTTTTATGGCAGAGTTTCTGAACCCAAAGTCCAAAAAGACACCAAATAAAAATCTTCTTCTGATAGCCTGTTTAATTACCGTAAAACAACCAAAGCACACATTTAAGCAAAAATAACGTTTAACCGTGAAAGAAAAAATATTTCCTGAATGTAGGGTTTTTATTGACTCACACTGTAATCCAAGATGAAAGAAACAATTAAGCCTATACCGAATCAAGCCTATCAACCCCATTTAACTCTACTACATGTCCATAAAGATTTCCATTGATTATATTTTGTGCAGTAAGACATGAAGGAGTAACCAATATGGGTCTAGTTTGGATTGCTATTTGATCTCAGTAAAAATAATTTTTTTCTAGCTAATTTGTCCCATCCATTATCCCATGCAGGCTCTTGCTCTTTCTCTAAATCTTCTATTGCTCTCTCTCTCTCTCTCTCTCTCCCTCTCCTCAGCTTTTCTTTCCTTTAATAAAATAAAAGAAACGCTAGTTTGTGAAATAAGGGCTGCTCAGTAGTGCAAAATTATAGAAAACAGTGTTACAAAACGTTCCAACCTGACATAACACAAAACTAAGTTAGGTATCACATTTTTCAGAAAGGGCAATTTTTCATTGGAAAATACATCATTCTTTTTTGTATTTTTATTGTGACTGAAGAAAATAGAATACAAATTATGAAAAGATTCCACAATATTAATTAAAAGCAAGACCATGTGACTAACCTTTGGTGACAGACTTTTGTCATCCTGTGTTAACTCCAATGTTCCATGCTGGTGATAAGCCTGCCTTACAGTTACTCTCGTAATTCTGCTTGGCAACACTTTGCAGAGAACTCAAGGAAATCCAAGTCTTGCTTCAGCAGCATATCTGCCTGGATTTTTGGCACTCTGAATTGATTGAAAATTAACACAAATCCAAACATACTTGCATTTCACATTTTTTTTTCAACTTTAGCCTTAATGCTAGCCTGTCCAACAAGCCACTTAGTCAAGTTAACCGGCCTCATAAATTATTTTTGCTTGCCAATGAGTGCTGACTGGTCATATAATAAAAAAAAAAATAATAAATGTGTTAGGCTGTATAATAGGCATTAACCCCTCAGGACACCCATGTGGGGTGCATGCCAACGGGACAATTTTCCTTCCAGAATGATTGCTGAAATGCAAGTGCTGAAACATACTGTCTGGACAATATCCCCTCAGAAGGCCAAAATAAAAAAGGAAATATTTTTTTTAACCACAAACATAGTGCAGGAAGAAGTGGTGAAGGCAATCAAAGAAACAAAAACGGAAAAGGCTTCTGGCCCCTCGGAGGTGAGCGTTGAGATGATCATTTATGAGTGGAGAGATATACTTTGTCCAGCCTGAAGTATGAAGTGATGACGCGCGCGTATGCCCCTTACCGCCTTTGAGTAGCAGTGCGTTTGTACTTTGACTACTCGCGCGCTGAAAGTCGGTACAATGTATACGCCCATGTTGTTTCTTCATACTTCTGGCTGGACAGAGTATAGGGATTGGTGTGATGATGGAGTTGTGTCAGAGTATTTGGAGGAGGGATACTGAAGGAGAGGGTGGTGAGTGTGGTGTTATATTAGCCTCCATGTTGTGATCAAAAATATTATTTCACTTCAATTTTACTTGAGTAAAGATTTCTCACAGGAAAAGTACTTTGTTTTAAGTTTTGACCTTATAAACTGTAGGTCACAGATAGAGGTAGTCATCAATTTACTGATTATATATATGGAGGCAAACTTAGATATGACAAAGCTATTTTTGTATCAAAGTTTTACTTTTTTAACCTTTGACCCCAAAGTTGTGGGTCACAGAGGTCAAGCACAACAAGAGCTACAGTGCCTCCTCATAAGCTACAAAGTGGCCAAGTTTGGTGTCAAAGTATCATAAAAATGTGATATCACTGCAATTGTATGAACTGTGACACCGGGCACATCACACCTCACAGTAACAGCACAATGCCTGCATGTCTTTCTGCTATAGCAAATGATGACAAAAGTGATGTACTTACTTGAGTATTGATCCATCCTCCGGTTTGCTGATGACCTGTGCTGTTAGTTTCTTCCATGGACTTTCTATCTTCTCATAGAAGACGTCTGGAGGTAGAGTGTCAAGTGATGTTCTGACACTTCCCTTTGATGGCACTACGCCATACCTCAACAAGCTAAACAACCATTCATCTGAAACCTGAATCACAATTATTAAAATGGGTCAAAGCACATTTGATAACTTATAGTCTGGGGCACACCCCCTTTTTTCACAATGGCTTTGGAAATTGAGCGATGTGGGTGACCACATGTATTCTCCTGAACATGCAAGTCACCTACTGTCATGCTTAAAGAATAAAGAGAGCTCCCTTTTCAATTTGGAGACATGAATTACAAGTGAGATCAATTCTTTCTTATTATTCTACAATTATAAGGCAATTTGAGTTCGCACTCAAGTTTCACTGCATTTTGACCTTTGACAAGATAGAGAGGGTGTTTTGAATCAATCCCAGAATGCATTGCATTGTGCCTAGATACTGTACTGTACTAAACATATGTCAGTACTTAGGAATAAAAAGTGTTACAAAAGTCTAAGAGCCACAGGGCATTTCATGATCATGCTAAAAATTCCCTATGTACTAAAGCTTTGTGGGCTAAAATGAGCATAAAAGTCAGGGTTTTTATGTGTTAAGTATAGGATATTTGTGGGATCACATGACCTTATTGAGGTGAAATTTCCCAAACTGGTGTATTGTGGGATTGACTCAATATACTCTCTGACACAGATAGGTCATCACTGAACTATGATCAGAGAATAAGTTCACCTTCACCTTCTATTGAATGTTTAATTGAGGCAAATATGTGGTATACCTATTTGTACCATTTGAGTATATTACACAGGACACCTCACATTGGACACCTTACAACCCGACATGGAAAAACAATGTCTTCCTGCTGTAGAAGGTGCCCGGTACCTAACTCAACATAAAAAGTGGTAACCATGAGAGTTCTTCATTTTTTCAAACCCCCCCTTTTCAATGATTTTTCATTGATTTTACCCCCTTTTTTGCAAATTGATGACAAAATTAGGGTTAGAAATACCCCTTATTTCAAGGTTTTCAATGACAAGATTTTCAGACAACCCTTTTCAAAAACTCTTATAGGCCCAATTTAACATATTAAGAACAAAACAAATAAGTATCAACATTACTTTTTGTCTGCTGTATGCTGTATGCCAGAGAATGCAGGCCGGGATGCAGGCTGAAGTCCGATCGACCATGACCAATTCTGTGAAATACCCCTTTTTTAAAAATTTCGCGGAGACGGATTCTTAGAATACCCCCTTTTTCTTGATTCGCGGTCCGCGATGACAGTAAAAAAATACCCCTTTTCCGCGAAATTTAGAAGTAAAACATTGTTCGTTTTCCTTACCACAATGATGATGTCATTATCCAGGGCTTCCACTTGCTTGGATTCCAGGCATAAATCCTCAGCAATTCCCTGTACATTAACAGCCATTATGCATGAGCATTGCTGGAAAATAAAGGGGAGAAAGTCATATCAAACAAACTTGTCTTTCGGTGCTACCCACTGTATCATACCGGTCTGCATTTAAAGTTTAAAGGTCCATGGCCCAATCGCTAATAGCCTCGTCCCCAGGGACCCCAGATTTTACCGGAAGTGGTCAACATTTTGGAATCTGAAGAAAGCTATTCTCATTTACCCCGTGAAATCTTAGGGCTAAAGGATGTTTGGTTTGGAAGTTATGAGCGAAAATATGCTCCATTTTGGTCGACCAATATTAATTTTACACAGTAGTGTATGGGGCTTAGCTCCTACATCAAAACGGATTGAAATATCGGCGCGAAACTTCACAGATGGGGTTTTTGGGTGAAGGCCATTCTATTAATACAAAAACTGTATATACTTAAATCAGGCCATTCCCCTTTAAAGGTGCTTGATCCGATTTATGTCTATTGTGTTCTCTACTTGATATAAGAGCCTGGCACTTGCACATATGCCCATCAAGTACCGTGGGAAACAAACTTGCGGTTTTGATGGTAGAAGCAATAATGCATATTGCAAAGCCCTATTCAATACTGTGCTAATATTTATGGTTAACCATCAAAACGCCATTTTTTTTGTTTATATCTCGGGAATGAAATTGATATGAGGGCTCAAATTTCAGGAAGACAAGGAGAAAAATACGGCCTTTCATCTGATATCAAAATCAATACTAGTTCCAGGTAAATCAGGGGGTCCCAAAGACGATTGGAACACGCACCTTTAAAAGGTTAATTATAGAATAGTCATTAGAGGGATTTAGCAATAGAATTCCAAGTTTGCATATGTGTTGCATACCAAAATAAAGCAAATTTTTAAAAAAATCAAGAAAAACAATGGTGCAAGTTTCAATCAACAAAGTGATAGAATAAAGTGATTAATAGTGCAAAACAAAATCCACCCAATGGTATGGCAAAAAATGCTTTTGAAAAAGCAACAACCCTGACAACTCGGCCGATGATGTCAGCGAGCTAAGACAACTTGTGCTCGCAACACACTGCCAGCAGAGCCCAAGAAGGAGGTTAAGCACCTGTCATTTTCACAAAATGTGTTTCTATTGAAATGTGGCTATAATAAATGACACAACAGAGTACAGAATCAAGCCAATTAGGTGAGCTCATGTATTTAAAGTTGCACGCATGGGATGGTATGTCCCTAAAATGGGCACCCGAGATACAACTTCTGTTACACAGCTGTCTCTGGAATGCTATTGTGTTGGGTAAACCAGTATGTCCGCTGGGTGCTTCACTCATCTAATATAGAGTTATCGTTGTGTAGCCACTGCATTGTATCATAGGGTCCTTTCACGGAAGGCAAATTATTTGAATAGACTTGTTTGCCCTGCAGATCATCCAAGCATGCAAAGAACACAAAGCATACACCTGCTTCACCTGAAAATTTCAGCTGTTTCTGTAGGTGCCTCCTTTATTTGGGTTTAAATACCGCTGGACTGTATAGCTGATACACTCTGAAGCACAGAGGAGTTAGTACTGTTACTTACATCACACACACAGGCCAATCTCCTCCGCCTGTTTTCTGTAAGTTTGTTTGACAGAGGAGTTAGTACTGTTACTTACATCACACACACAGGCCAATCTCCTCCGCCTGTTTTCAGTAAGTTTGTTTGTTTGTTTTATTTCTTCTTTAGCCTGGGTTACACATTCAGTGGATAATACAAATAATCCTCTGTTCTTCCATGTGGCCCAGGGCCAATACGAATAAAAACATCTAACTTACAAAATAAATACCTTATACAGAATTACGAAAAGAAATTGATTACCTTAATGATTTAAAACATACAAGGAGTATATATATATAAAATATTTATAATCACACGAGGTTACAAAAACATGATTATAAATATATATTAATTAGAAAATATTGCAAGTTATCCAATTGCATAACACAATCTAATTATTGCACAATAGAAAATTAAGGATTAAAAACTAGTCAGCCTAGCAAATTTATACAACTTCAAAAATACAATTCCACAAACTAAAAGAAATGCAAGCTAGCATAGAAATTTGTATCAAAACATTGCAAATTAAATTGCACGTCAATGAGACAAATTTTAATGTGATGATCTTAAGTGGAAAAAAATAAAAAATAAATAATCTATACTATAAAGATCGAACTTCGCCATGCTGTTTTCTATAGGAGGCTGCCATGTTGACCCAGGAGGTCGCCATGTTGAATGTGTACCCCATTCAGGTAATCCCCTTCCCATCGTGTCTCTCGATTGCTCGGGGTTTATGTATTCAAACTGCTGACAGATGATTTAGATTTCATTGAGATTGCAAATAAATGTGTTGTAAACATAAGCTAACATAGCTAAACATGTTGTAAACAGTAGTAGATGCGTATTGAATTCCGGTGGTTTGACAAAGAGTACATACGTAAATTGAGGGTACCGTTTTCCAGGGTACGAGTTGTCATCCATGTTCGTGGCTTAATTACCCATGGTCCTTCGAGTTTGACCTTTGTGCTATTTCTATGTAAAATTATTTATTTCTTGGTGATAAAAGAGAACAATAAGAAGGCCTACTGCAAAACATTCAAGATTGATTTATACTACGTATTTTAATTCATTAAAATACTTTCTAATGATCACCAACGTGTTATTTTGACGCAAATATTTGTGACCTTTTTGTTCTCGCATTAAATCGTGATCGCGTGGGCGAGTTTGACATCTTTGATATTTATTTCTAAAATTATTTATTTTTTGGAAACAAAAAAGAAATAAAGAGGATAAAGATACCTCATATATCAGTTGAACAATACGTTTAAACTATTTTTTGTATTCATTAAGTAGCATCATGATCATTAACATATTTTGGAAGAAATAATTGGTGATCTTCCGCCTGACTATTTATGGAATTAATACAAGAACTGACTGGACACTCGCGTCCTTGGTAATATGTTTGTACTGCATGCACAAGAAAGGCTGTGGAGGTCGAATATGACATTGGTTCCCCCAAAATGGGATTAATTCACAAGGATTACAGCTGGCCTAAAGTAAATATACTTAGCTATTAGCTCGAAGAAAGCAGGTCTGGTTTATAACCTGCAGTGGCATGGAATTAAAAGGGGATGGCCCGATTTAAGTATATAACTATTTAATTTTGATAGAATATAGAATTGACCCAGTGTGGGGGGGGGGTCTCAACACAAATGACCATACGGGGATGTGCCACAGACATCGGTCCCATTTTCAACTTTCTGGTATATCAATGACCCCCTTTTTCATGCCAATTTTGGTATAGCAAATGGGTCGGGTTTTTTTTCAAAATTTTCTCATGGCCCGATTTAAGTATATATGATTTAATTTTGATAGAATTGCCCTCAGGGGGTTCTCAACACAAATGACTATACAGGGTTGTGCTACAGACATCGGTCCCATTTTCAGCCTTCTGATCTGGTATATCAATTTTTCATGTCAATTTTGGTATAGCAATGGGTGGGTTTTTTTTCAAAAGTTTCTCAAATTTGTTGGAAAATTAGTCAAATTTTCTCAATCGGAATCCAAAATTTTCTAAAAATTGTTGGGAAATTAGTCAAATTTCCTCAATCCGAAGCCAAAATTGTCCAAATTTGCTTAAAATGCCAACATTTTGGGAAATGGCAAATTTTGGTGAAATTTGGCTGAAAATTTGCATCGCTGGTATAGGTATGGTTCCCTTTTTGGCAAAAAAAAATGGTATAGCTATGGGTCCTACTTCCAGACTCTCGGAGGCACGTCCCTACCCAAACCAACCCCCCGGGGAATTGCCTTTACCCCCACCCAATCTGTAAAGTTTCGCGCCGATATTTCAATCCGTTTTGATGTGAGAGTATGTGAGAGCCAGAAACATTTCCGTAGGTTTAGGGCCCAAATACCGCGACTTTCACCAAAAAAAAAATTAATAAAAAAAAAAAACACAAAAACCGAGGGCTCTGAACCAGAGCTAATATTTGTGCAATATGTAGCCTGGAGATCCAATATGCAAAATCCAAATAACGTGAATCATAGATGGATGGGCATGTCAGTAGTGAAATCATGAATGTAATACCCGGCTCATTACAAACCAGAGTAACAGAGAATCTTTTTCAAATTAATCTTAATATTGACATCATTTACAATTGGTAAGGGAAATCGCGTTTGAAAAACTAAATTCCGCGCGCGATTTCGGCAATTCCGCGTTTTCCGCGCACCGATAAATCGGCAATTTCCATAATCCATGCAAAAAAAGTCCCAAATCCGAGGCAAATCCCATTCCCCCCAAGATAGCAGTAAACATGATCAAGTAAAGAAGTATAAATTAATCACACCCCCCCCCCCCCCCCCTTACATTAATAAAACGACACAAATCCCGTTGCCCGACCACTTAATAAAACCCCACAATGTAAATAGCTAAAGAAGTAAACGATACCGAAACATGACGACCTAATTAATACGGCGACGCCCTGTCTCACATCCGTCTGGACGCCTTTGTGATTATCGATCGCCGATTCTCAAGAACCCTGACCTTGTCAATCAAGTAGTCTTCTTTGTTTGACCGTACTTAACCAATGAATTCATATTTACTCCCATAGAGTTATGTTTACTCCCAGGTTCCCATTCGATCCATCACAATGCACAACATCTTCAGTCTGTTTCGGGGTACACTATTTGCAGCGCGATGAATGAGCAATGTATAGATCAATGTATGTACGTGAGAGATTTTGCGCACAGTATATAAACTCTTTTGATGACGGCAGCCACGTTGTAAAGCGGGCAGCACGAATTTGATAGAATACAATCCCGGGAATACCATATCAAAGGTGGAAGAAAAAAATGATGTTGAATTCTAATTTAATGATTAATACTTCATTTTGAAAAGTGAACGAACAACTCTCTCTCTGAAGCCAATGTTTCTAGAGCTTTTATGTTCTTTCCCGATTGAGATTTACAAAAAGCAAACCTTAACCCCCAATAATCAAATGGATCAATCCAAAACATTTAGAGTAAAACAACAGTTCATTTAATATTTAATCGGGGGGGGGGGCTGACAGTTGCAAGTAAAAAAAGAATAAACAACGGTAATAAGTCCCAGATTTTTTATCAAAAAATAATTTAAGATACAAACTAGATTTGAAGTCCAAAAAAAATACGTGTGCTTGAATTGCTAAAATGCAATTTTATCATGAAATAATCGTAATGGCCGTCTTCATACCGCTACATCGCACGTGGCCTGACGGAAAAATTTGATCAATGAAAGCTAAATAAACGAATTATTTAGAATCTTAAATGGTATTGCAAATTGCGATTAGAATTACACGTGGGTGATCAATTTATATGTTTATACGTGTGGTCCTGAGCTGAAATGGTCATAAACGATTCAGTATAGTTCAAAACTATCTTATGGATTTTTCCGTTCTTGGGGAATTTCCGTTCCTTCGCAATCAGCTCAGGGTGAAGCAAATACAGTTCCCAAAACTATCGCTATGCAGGGATATGGAGGAAGATAATAGCTTGGCTAATCTGAGTATTTTATGGATTGATAGCATACATAAGCGTAGCCATACCAGGAACGGATTTAAAACTATTTCAATTGCATGGATCAAGGGTGAATTAAAAACTTCTATTCACCATTTGTTTTAATTGTGTTCGTCCAACTTTTGTCATGTTGCTGCCCGCCCATGCGTTACTGTGATTCTTAAAGTCCAAGAGTGACCGCCGACACAAGTTGACCTTGGAACATGCGATGCATGAAGACACATGAGTACCGTCAGGGATTTTATATGCAATATCGAGTAAGTGTGACACTCAAGGATGAAATTGACGGCCCATTATGATCACTGGTACAACTATGTGCCTTTCATCTCTTAAAGATATCCATAGGTGGTCTACTACAATACCAAGTAACAAGAGAGCAAGTAGATCGTGCTTGAATCGCGGCATGGTGGTACTAATGAAACCCTGATAATCGGAGTGGCATCGACCGCTTGCTGCGATATTTTAAATTATCAAACTTGCCTGACCAAATCGATTTTCTTGATGGAAAAACAAACACATTTTGATCGTTAAGAAAAACAGTCGGGCAAGAAGTTCAAAGACCTTTTCTGGTAGAAACAAATACGAAAATCCGCTGGTTTTTCCCGCAAAAACGGGAAAATCCGCCGCCATAACATGTCATTTTCCGCGATCGCGGAATCTCCCGGACCCTAATTACAATATCTTCAATTTGTAGGTCATGCCAAAAATCAAGGTTGTTAGTCTATTGTTAGGCGATAAAGCATAGGACTCGGAAGAGGGAGAGGGGGCTTGGGGCTGGGCACCCCCAATAATTTTGGTGGGGGGTGGTTCAAATACCCTTGAGCCCCCCCCCCCAATAATCTTACACTTTGTAACCCAAAACATCAAATTCCAAGCTGCCCTCCTCCAATGGCAGCACCAGACTTCTTCTTTGGGAGGAAAAGTGCAAAATGGGGGGGGTTGGAAGTGAAATTCTGGGAAAAAAACGTTAAAATTGAGATTTTTAATAAATTTTGGCACGAAATCGCTGACATTTACCCAAATTTGGTGATTTTGGCCCAAAACGCTTGTTTTTTGCCAAAATCCGTCATTTTTCTTCTGGCCGGGGGAGGGCCAAATGAGAGGCAGGAAAAAATTGTGGGGAAATCCCCCCTTTGCTGGTGTCGCCACGCTCCCCCACTCGGTGTTCAGTGTGGTCAAGCCCAAAACCGAAACCAAATACTTTTATTAAACCGTTCTACAAACTTGGGTCCATTGGCATAGTTTTAGAAGGGCTGTTGCTCCCAGACAGTGGCTGTGCCAGGGTGAGCATGATCCCCCGGCCAGATACAGTTTCCCCCCCCCCCTGCCAGAAAAAAAGAAAAAAACATAACAGATTTTTGGCAAAATCAGTGATTTGGGCCAAAAATCACCAAAATTTTTTGGCAAAAACAGCAATTTGGGACCAAACATTGGTTAAAATCTGCAAAAATTTGGGATTTCCCCAAAATTAACTTCTCCCTTCCCCTCCCCCGAATCACCCCCCTCCGAAAAAGAAGGATTGCGCTGCCACTGCCAGGGGAACGATACAGATATGCAGAATGGCACCCAAAGGCGGCCTACAGCAGTGGCGGTGTCAGGGGTGAGCATGGGGCGGGGGGGTGTGCGTGCATTTCCCGCATTTTTTCTTTTGCCAAGTATCTCCCGCAGGAAACAGTCCACTCCCCCCCCCCCCCGCCAGAACAAAAATAATAGAACTTTTGTCAAAAAATCAGTGATGTGTGGGCCAAAAAAATCACAAATTTGCAAAAACAAGCAACTTTGGGACTAAAAATTGGTTAACAATCTGCAAAATTCGATTCCCAAAAAATTAACTCCTTCCCCACCCCTACCCCGAATCCCCCCCAAAAAAAAAGAAGTTGGCGCCGCCCCGCCAGAGGAACAGATACGGAAAGGCAGGACTAGCACTAGGATCAGAGCAAAGGTCGGCCTATTATACAGATTGCCCCATCTGAAGCTCGTGCCCGGAAGGAGCAAGAATTTGCCACAAATATGCCCTATGTACCACTAATTTGGTTATCACGTTGAATATCAGTCTGGAAATAGTCTTTTTCAAATTATTTTGTGTTGTTTTGAATTTGGCACAAAGTGCACTAAAAATACATTTTACCCCGATCGATCGGGAACACCGGCCGTTGAAAAATGGGTTAAGCTTAATATAAGGCCGGTGCTTTCAAAGCTAGGGGCATTCGGTAATAGAGAATGTGAAAAACGGGTTCTTGGGTGATAGACAGCCAAATTGCCCATAAATAAGGATGAGTTTTTTTTTTGCTGGCCGACATTTCGAAAGTAGTCTTTGGGTGCAAAGAATTCAACATTGTCGAAAAAAGGGAGTCTTTGGATCGCAATGGTTTCAAAACTACAGTTGAGTGACAATGGATACTGGGTGTTAACAGACTAACATACGATCATCAACTAACCCCCCCCCCCGCTTTAACCCCCCTGACATGTTTAGGGAGTTAGCGAAGAATCCCATGGATATCTATGCGGAGGCTGGTCCTCTCGGCGCCCTTAGAATGGCACCCATAGTGGCCAGAAAGTAGCAAGTCTCTGAGGGGCAAAAGCGTGGCCCTATTCGAAGGATACGGTACAAAAACTGACTGATTTTTCATGATTTTACCATCAAAATTTTCACGATTTCCTCAACTTTCTTCCCAAGTATTCCCCAGTATTAGCTACGTTACTGAGAAGCCCCTTTCCTCCGACCACAGCTACCCAACTGGGGAGGGGGGGGGTCTTTGGGAGTGTGTGATGCGAGTTAGCTTGGTTTGCCACAAACTATCATTTAATTTGGCAGTATAAATGTTCACCTTAGCTCATTTTGCGACAGGGGACTAAATCTTGACATAACACATTTCAGGATATAAAGGCATGGAGAGGCTTGGAGAAAATACAGTAATGTCTCTTTAAGTTTTGCGTCACATGAAGAGGATTCACCAGGTTAGTGACGCTCCCAATCAAATCAGCTAGCGGTTGCCGCGCGAAGCGCTGGCAACCGCTAGTAATATAAAAATAATATAGTTCAACTGTACAATTCAAAAGCCGCTGGGATTGATTAGCAGTTATAATTTGCTCTTAAAAACCTTTGCAATACTGGAGAGGAAATTTTTGAAAAGTGGAAAGGGAAGCCATGCTTTGCCCCTGGAATAAGAATGAGCACCTGCCAGCCTCTGTTTTGGTTGAAATTCCCTGAGTGCTCCCCCTGGTTTTGTACCCATGATTATCCCTAACTAAAGTTAAAAACCATCCTGAAGACCTGTAGAATAAGTCCAGCCAGACATTTGAACACCATGATACCAAAAGATTTTCCCTTCTGTTCTTCAGGGGTTCCAACCTAGTTTTTCCGTACGTCGAGCATTGTGTCAAAAATAATGATGATAAAAGGCCTATTTGGAATTTCTGGGCAGTTTTTTTAACACTTCGAACTCATTTACAAATAATATATATAGATAAAACCTAAAGATGTGCATGATGCCATTGCTAAACTCTTAAAGCACTAAATTGTATCTTGTATTTCGCAACGACAGTCCTATAATTTGGCAATTATTACAACAAGCTTCATACTGACTGTATACAACTATGTCCTGAATGAAATCTTGAAAACATTGATGCAGTTGCTGTGTTAAGTAGTTCCTATGGATAAACTCTGCTGTTATCACTAAAATGCCTTGCTGTTGAGTGTTGTGTGCTGTATGGCCTTCATACCTTTTGTACATTTGTATAACAGCCAACAAATAATTGCTTTAAATTAGAATGATTAACCATAGCTAGCATGGCACACGCCCCATTGACAACGGTACTGCCGACAGAAACCAGCAAACATTTGGAAACATCTAGACCTATGACCGGCAGTTAGCAGAATGATTATGCTAATTGCCGGATGGGACCAATTACCCTCGGTGATGAAAATTTTGAAGAAAAGCGGATTTTTAACATTCACTTGGCAATAGAAGCAAAAGGGTTCTCCAGGGGAACACGTCACAGCAGCAATTACAGCAATTCGTTCAGCGAGGGAAAAGGGACAATGGCATTAAGAAGCTTTAGGTTGGGTTTTGCAAAAATTTACAACTAACTGTGCACACCTCTGCCAAATCCAGAAGTCAAATGGACATTTGACGAGGGAAAGAACCTGGGAGTTACTTTGTGGGAATGTTGCAAAATGGAATGGGGGGTTTAAAATGGCGGCCGTACTCTCTCAAAGGCGTAAAAACACCATCTCACTGGCAGTTTAGCAGTTTTAGATATCCTGAGAAAACATCACAACCCAACAGCGTGTTAGCAGCAATGGGTCTCTCAAGAGAACACGCCACTTCTGGCTTTAGCCAGCAGCGTCAAACCCTTTTCATCTCATTACAACCTATTGCAGGAAAAAAATCAGGTTGCTGCTAATTGCCTCTCAGAGGGTGAGGGTTTTTTTTAAAGGTGCACGAGAGATTTCACATAATCAGTTGTCCTTAAAAAAATACAAGGCGGTTCTCGAACCACCAAGTCTCGCCTGCTTTCGCGCTTAATGTAAAGACAAAGCGCAGCACACCAGAGTGCAACTGAGCGAGTCCAGGGTTGTCCCCAAAAAGTTGTGGAAGCAGAACAACTCCAATTTCTTAACTAGTTTACTTCCCACTATTCATTTGACACCACCATAGGGGTCACAACATTTCCATTGTGGAGATATTTATCTTGCAAGTGATGTTGAAAACCCCCACGAGCATAAGTCAGAGAGTTTTAGGGAGGTAGCACCCTGGTTTGCCCTTTATAGTTTCTTTTATTCCTGCCTTTCATTTGACACCACCCAGGTGTCACAACATTTTCCATGTGGAGAGATTAATCACTGAGGAAGTTCCTCAACAGAGATAACTAAGCTGTTAGGAGTAGCACCCCCGGGTGTTTGCATTTTGATTAGTATTAATACCTCTACTCTTTCATTTGACACCACTTAGGTGTCACAACATTTTCATTGTGGAGGATATTAATCTTGAAAAGTCCCCCACTGAGCACAAGTAGAGATGTTTAGGAGTGCACCCCCGGGTTGGCATTATAGTATTCTATACTTCTCACTCTTTCAATTGATATCACCATAGAGGTCAAAACATTTCCGTTGGAGATATTACTCTGAAATGTCCCCAACATAATCATAACCAAGAGATGGTTAGGGGTTGTAGAAACCCCGGGCCGTTTGGTTTGCTTTATAGATTCTTTAGTTCCTGTCTTTCATTTGAAACCAACCCCCAGGGCCACAACATTTTCCATTGTTAGATATTAAATTGAAAAGTCATGCCAAAATCCCTTAAAATTCCACAAATTTAGTGCAAAATATGGAAAATTTATCAATTTGCAACACTTAGTTTTGAAAAATCATGTGACAACATTTTAAATTTGAGGTCGCCTACTGGGTCCAGAAAGTGGTGAAATGCACAATTTTGCGTCTGTTCACATTTTCCAAGAATGTAAACAGGCTGGGAACCCAAAAGACTGAACAGAAGTAGAAAAGACCATTTAATGAAAACATTGGCACTGATCTAGCTATATTATATTGATTGTTATACCTTTGTTGTGATGTACTCCCCCCCCCATTTGATAAGTCTTATTGTTTGTACACCTGTTTTGTACACCACCAAATCACACACAGCCATTATTTATGCCAAATATATAAACACATGCTGACCTACTTTATTGTAAGGTAAAACAAATCCTGAATCAAATTCTTTTTGACGGTGTAGTATTTCACATTTGGTTGAATGGACCAAGCATTAGCATAGTGAAATTTTAAAAATAATCAAAAGTAGAAAAGAAATGCCCCTTTAAGTGGCCCAGATTTTGACCACAAGATTTTCACAACAAAAGATGTTACCATATAGTAGTCTCATGTAGCGAAGGAATTTTGCATATCCAATGTACCATTTATGCGAACAGCAATTACGCATATTTAATTAGATCATTGCATCAAACAAGCCCCTTTAATTGATCCACTTTGCACTTTGCCCCCAATTGTGATTCATACAAAAGATGTACGGCCATAGAAGTCTCATGTAGCGAAGGAATTTTGATATCCAATGTACCATTCAGTGATACAGCAATTAGCATATTAATTAGAATCAATTGTATCAAAAATGCCTTTAATCGGCCCACATTGCACTTTGAACAATTATGATTCACCCAAAGATGCATGCATAGTAGTATTCTTCATGCAGCGAAGGAATTTTGCCTATCCGATGTACGGTTTCAGAGATACAGGAATTATCAATTTAATTAGCTCATTTGCATACCTAAGCCGCTTGTATTACACACACGCTTCAAAAAAAAAAAAGATGAGCACCATGAAGGCTTTCATGCAGTGAAGGAATTTCCGTATCCAATGGAACGTTTCAACAATTATAGCAATACGCTGTTTTTTGCTATTAATTAGTCATTTGCATACTTAATTTGCACGAAAATACGCCTGAAATCTAATCAGTCGGAGAACTCTCCAGCCGCTTCCCTTCCACAAGTACATCAATCATCAGCCTTACGGAACTCCAGAAAATTGTACACAAGCCTGAGGGAAAATTTCGTTATTATGCAATTAGATACTTAATTAGCATATTTTACGCCCAAAATCATAATCAGGCGAGAACTCGTGGACCCGCTTCTTCCACCAAGTTACATCATCATTAGCCCTTACGGAACTCAGATAAATCGTACACATCCCGTGAACACGGACGTCAGGCAGACAGACAGCATGACAGACAGAGAGACAGACAGACAGAAGACAGACAGAAAAGTGATTACTAAAGTCTGCGAACAAAGTTCAGGCGAGGGGGACAAAAGTACAGATTTTGCCCTGAGTAATTGCTTTCCATTAAAATATCCCCATCTAGCGGATTAGCTTGAGAAAGGCTTCTTTGGATACCCAAATTGTGAAAATTTCCATTTGTACAGCAAACATTAAGCCTATGGATTTTTACTGAATATAAGGAATCAAAAACATCTTTTAAGACATTTATAGGCTAAAGGCCTGTGTGTATTCACGAAAGTCACCCGTTTGCAATACCCAAATTGTTGTAAAAATATTTTCTTAAATGTTTAATGATACTGAATCCAACTATGAAATGCTTTGCACTTCGGCATCTACTGGTTGTAATACTGGAAGGGGTACAAAATTCCTTGTTGGACTCTATGGGGACGGGACATTATACCCCTTCCTATGAAAAGGGAACCAACCTATGCAAAATAAAAAAGCATATTTTGAACAGTAACATTAACATATGTTTTTAATATTTTTTACAAAGAAATTCGTGGTATTACAATGTTGACCTTCTTGAATAAAACAAATGACCCTTAGCCTATTTACCAAATATCTTGGAAAGGAAGCACCACACACATGTTCCCCAATTGACTTTTTTACTCCTGGTAACTTAAGGAATAATTATGGACGCTATATTTCATTAGATTTAGCGCAGTTCAAATATTTGGCCCCCATAGAAACTTTACCCCTCTCTTGGGTCACACGGCAAAACAACGGATCTCCGGCAGACTTCATTATTTTCAAAAAGTTATATTTTTCTCTTGAATTTCCCCGTATTCAGCTATTGGTTTCTCGTTCGTCGAACCAAAAACCTTATGGGCTGACGGTTCTAGTAGTTCTGCTAAGCATAATTCCACATTATGGTCGTTAATGACAAACATGTTTAAGACATAATGTGGGTATTTGATGGGGTCATTTCCATGCCATTTCAACAAATCAAGTTACAACCATCACCTCATGGTTTTCTTTCTTTCTTGGGTATTGAAAGTAGATATCATAAGAAACCACAATCCTGAAAATTTGAGCTCTGTACCTCTTTCGTTTTCACGCTACAGCACTTTTAAATTTTGAGGGGGTCACCTCAACACATGTACCGTGGTGAAATTCAATATTCAGAGGGCCATTACAGATAAAGAAACTACACCTTCAGATCCTTCAAACTTCGCATTTTGTTCAAAAATGGCTCAAAAACACTTGGACCGTACTTGGGGGGGGGGGCATAAGTCAAAAAGTAAAAGTGATATAACTTCAAATTTGGGCTGGTGGGATAGCTAATCTTGAATACTACTGTATACCAATCTGGACTTATATAGTTCATTTAAAGAGATTTATAGTGTTTTGCAAGAAGCAAAACACGTCAAATTGATCTTGACTGGCACTCTAAAAAACAAGGTCAGACATTCGGCACCAAATTCTGCATACATAAAAACCAGTACATACAAACATTACAATACATACATACAACTGGGCATTATAGAGCCATTCATATTAGATCACGGCCGCATTGAAACCACACACATCAGAAAAACAGAGCAATTAAAACACAAAACATTTTAAACTACCATGAATGAGCAAGCTAGTGTGGATAAAGATGTTTATTAAGTTTACTTTTTAAAAGTATACAGCGAGTTGGATGCGCGAATGGTGATGGGTAATTCGTTCCATATGGCTGGTGCAGCTAGTGAGAAAGCCGTGTTGGGGACTGACCAAAGTTAATGTACTGAGTAGTTGGCTGAGCAAGGCTTTGTGGTATATCAAGTGCAAGCACGGAGTCCAGGACGCGATTGAGTATATGGTGATAAGCAACAAGATAAGTAGTCCGGTCCAGTATTTTGTTACGTGTCTTACAATAAGTTTTCTGTGACCCTTTGACCACTTCTTTTGGGGCAGATTAACAGACTTAACAGTTAAGAGAGAAACCCGAGCAAGGTTTTTCCTTCCATATTTCTGAAAACCGCTACACTTTATGAAAAACCGCTACACAGATACCTACTAAAGTCACACCATAGATGTCAAAACTAGTGGTCTAACAAGTACCCTTTACGAAGCCGGTATTTCTGAACGGGAACAATGGACCAACTTATGTGCTCTTCAAAATTCCTTTTTAGAAAGTACTTAGTTTCCTAAACGTCTCCAGCGACAGTAGCAAAGCTACAGTAGCAATTCTGTGAATAGTAACTATGTCGAATTGTTGGTGTAACATGCCGAAAATGCAATGAAATACTGACATCTGATTTTGAGATACGCACCTTCGCCAGAAAATCACCCCGTTTCATCGACTTCAGGGAAATCCCCAGTCACCATCTTGAAATATAGTCCAAAAATGAGTGATAAGTCGATTTGCATATGGTGTGTGTCCAGCTATAGCCTCATCTTCAGAATACAAAGGTTTAAAAAGCACTAACTTTTCCATAAGAATTAACAGAAGAATTTAACCACGTGGTGCGTATTAATCTGAAATGTGAAGCAGAGCTTGAAGCGGTAGCTTCTGCACATGCGTAGTAAAGCTGAAATGGCTCTGCGCACGTGCAGTAACAGCATATATGGCGATGCACTTACAGAATGCTACTGGAAAGTAATCCAGCAACTTTTGAGTATGATTTATGCACTTTGAACTTGGATTTTTACAAAATCATTACTGACGGATTAAAAGGTGATATAATATTTAATATAATCCGAAGTATTAACAAAAATGATGAGTATGATTTTTATGGTCAGTGTCGCCCAGTTCGCCGTAGTCGCTCAATTGGGCGATCACCCGATTGAGCGCTCGGTCCCCGACGGCATTAGCGCTAATTAATTAGCATTTGGTCATCTCTGTGCCTCGCATGACCCGGGTTAATGTGATTGCAGGTCACTGCAGTGTGCAAATCTTTTTGCATTGGGACTGGTCACCTTATCTCAAGCTAGAAATTGCAATTGTGCAGAACCAGGTAACAGATTGCCTTCATTCAAACTGGATTCTAATTCTGTATTGCGCAATCAGGCGCCCGCCCAGTGTGGCGTCCTTACCTCATTCTCGGTGAAAATTGGGAGTAGACGAAAGAACTGTTAAGAACATCGGCCGCTATTCGAAAATTCAAGTAGTGTCCAACTCTAGCGTATTTCTTGAATTTTGAATTAGGATTATCATTAAAAACGATTAGTTTGTAAAATTATTCTACACAGAGAGACTTTGCCATATGGTCATCCGAAGGTTTCATTTTCAAAATCGAGGGGGAAAGTGACGCGATTTTCTGTGTCGAAGACGATGACCGAAAAAGACTAGACTTGCATTGGAATCGCCAGTTTTTTCTCGAAATGGTGTGAAATTTATGTCTGAGTCAGTAAAAGTCAATTGGTATTCCAAGTAGAGGTACCTTAGTTACCATTATATGTATTAGGCTACCGTGTACACCGTGGAAATACCTTAGAAATTGCATGAAGTGGCGCACCCCTCACAAGCGAAATCAAGTGGTAATCAATGGAGTATTTTTTTTTCTGAGAAAGAATTCCACTTTGTTTCTCACTTTTACAAGTGTGCGTTTTCCAGGAAAATGCGGTTTAACACGCAACGCAATCACGTCTGCTGACATAAAATCATCCAAATGCACCAGCCTTATCACAGCATACGCTGGTTCCCTGTACTTTGTCTAGCTCTCACCACTTCACAAATGATCCATAAAGCGAAGCCCGATTCACAGAGCGACAGAGTATAACAGTAGGGAGGGGCTGCCAAATCCCCAATTTCAACGACGCCATTGGTTTAACACGTAAAAGTGCAATCTTGACGAAAAATTCTGATTTAATATCTCAATCCCTAGTGAAAATTTATTGATGATAGGGATTTAAACGTCCATATTTTCTGCAGAGTGAGTGGTAAAATTTAGAAGAGAGCATATTTTTAGTTTTGTATCTTTGAGTAGGAATCTGGTGCGATGTTTTGAAGGGAGTGTGGATTGTAAGCTTTACATAGTGCTCAGAATTTCACAACAGCAACTGCAAGCTATTGTAAATGGTTTAAACAGAATACTAAAACTGGTACGGAAATTGTAGATGGCTGGGGGGGGGGGTTTTAAGGAAAAGTGTGGGGGTTTGGTGGGGGTGTTGTGGAAAGAGAACCCGCTGCATTTAAACAATCCCATATCATTACTGTGCCTTATGTTCATAGTGTTTTGGGAATGAATGTAACCTTCGGGATAAAAGTACTATTGCAGGCTAACTGGTGCAAGGGATTTGTTTTATACTTTGACATTTATAAATATGACTTTTGGTGGATCACATGACTTAGTTAGGTGAACTTTCCACAAACTGGTGCATTGTGGGATGGACTCATACACCCTATGTGGGAGGGAGCTGTAACATTATAGTTTGAACCCCTTCATTTTCTTTTAATTAAGGAATATCGGCAGCTTGATCCAATAGCTAAAGGGGATAAATTCAGGAGGGTTGATTACTGATTACCTTTTGGTGGGTTGGCGTGGGTCAGAGTGGGTGGGTAATGATGCGTGGGTGAAGACTGTAATTTTAAGGACAAACACAATTTGGTCCTTCTTCTATAGACACTGTACAAAGTTCATTCATTTGGGGGCTGGCAGGGAGTAAGGACAATGAGCAGATGGGCAGGGGACACCCCCTATTTTTTTATCTGATTATTCTTGGGATCAGAACCAACCGTTCATATTTTTGAATGACTAAAGTAATTTCCTGTTAGTCAGGAAAAAAAATCTCCAAATGTGGTCGACCACATTATTTACCATGCAGTCTAATAGGGTACATGTGGTGCATTGGATCATCTCTTCGCCTTATAGGCATAAGGTTGTGGGTTCGGCCCCGCTGTCGCCCATGTGTTGTGCACTGGGCAAGGCAATTTACCACGCTTTGCCTCTCTCCACCCCGATTTAAATGAGTACCAGCATATGCTGGGAGTGCAAAACACTCGCTGTGTCGGGAGGAGTGGCGTAGACCCCCCACAGCAACATTCTATGATGGAGTCTGGCCCCGACGCCAGTGACAGAGAGATGGGCACTCCGCCTGCGGGCAGACCATTTGCATTTTTTTCTAATGGGACAATTTTAATTTTTTATCACATTGTTTGCTTACCCAAACCAATTTAAATACTCAGAAATTTCGTAATAATATGTTTTGGGGCTAATTTCTATGTGAGGAGATATTAAATATGAATATGGAAATCGGACCATGATAGGGGTCGACCACTAATATGGAGACGATTTGTTAGGAAATATTTCCACCTTAATCCCCTACTAAATTTTACTGGGGTAAATACTTAGAACAATATGTGTTTGTGTGACTTTTCTCTTCATACTTCTGATACACACCAAATCTCAATTTTGATGGAAATGATGGAAAAGGTTGTCCGATTGGGTCACCCCCATTTAATAAAGAAAAAAAGCTCAGAATTCATTGGGCAAAAATAGTAACAAGTCGATGTGACCCCTATGAGACCTTGTCCCTCCACATCAATAATCACAAAGTCAAGTTGTCCCGCCCCTGTGAATAATGCTCCGCTGCGGGGCTAAAGTAAAAACAATGGTCATTCCCTTTATAGTGAGCTCAATTAGAGCCAATCCTAAATCGATCCTGAAAATACGGAAGTACTTCCTGACCAGGACCACCAAGCATGCATCGTTAACATGCTACCCGTTTGACTACAGTACATCTGCAGTGATTTTACGATGCGACGTGCGGATGACAATAATAATGCCTAACCCAATGGCATGCCTGACAATATAATAAATGAATAGGCCACAACACAAGCATTTAGGTAATTGCATTTCAACACCAAATGGGTCGAATCGTGTATTCGATGACTCAGGTGCCAGCTGAACACGGTATCGGTCCTCAACTATTAGATGGGCGATGCATGCCATTCAATGCAGTGCCTTCTCCGCCATGAACCGCTCACTCACAATGCCACCGTTCTTTCGTGTCGTTTGTTTCCACCTTTCTGTTAGATGGCTTTATTTTACCCTCCCTCCACATCAGGAATTAAGTACAAATGCACTTTCCCCGACCTTTTTCGGGTCCAGAAACGCAATGATTTATTTTCACACGATCACAACAGCTGATCAGGCTCGAACTCACTGAGTGTGTGCACTTTAGGCCCGCGGTTTAGAGTTCAACGTCGTAACATACGTTAACGATTATAATTGTACTCGCGGAGTACAAATCTTGATTACCGAGTTTTATATGTGATAGATTTCACAAGAATTGACAATTTCTATTCATTTTTGAGAAACGTGCACATACAAAAGGAAAAAAAAAAGGTTTTTTTGGAACACCGTGAACTGATTTTTATAAGTTTTAAGAGTTTTATCTCGCAAAAATTAGGTCCTTCCCAGGGTGCGTCACCTTTTGAAACGATACGGGATTGCCCGGTGGCCTAGTTCATATCTGCTTTCAAAAGCAATGCCCACTGATCATCACAACTTTTTTTGGTTTGTCTTCCATGTCGATGTACTGTGCGGTTGTTAAACCATATGGACTCGGGTGCTTTCCCCCCCCCCCCCTACGTGTGAAAATTCTGGCAACCGTATGTTCACACGGACTGACCGCAGCCGCCCGGTTTGGCGGAACGTGAAGTTTTTGTGCATGAACATTTAATTAGCGATCCATTCACAGATATTTACAAATGATTTTTCCTCAAAGCCGAAAGAAAATGTTTGAGGTTGCCGTCAATTGCATGAACAGGTTCACAAAAGTCGGATGAGTTTTTATAGGCCTATTAATCTTATAAAAAGTGGTGTGTATGATAGTGTATGAGTATGTATTATGTCTGTGCTTACTAGAGTGACATTAAGTGGATTTTTGTACGTACGTAGTGACATTAAGAGGGTTTTTGGACGTTAGGTGGGTTTTTAGAGTGACCATTAGTGGTTTTCAGTAGGATTACTACGTTACGAAGTTGTCCTATTAACGGATAACTGGAATTGGCTAAGAAAAGTGCGAAAAACTCAAAAAAAATGAAAAAAAAAAAAAAAAAAATGAAAAACTTAAAAAAGTCTAAAAACGTGGTCTTTTTAAGAGAAACATCTCAAATATATAGGTTTTAATTTTAATTATAGTTTTGAAAAAAAAGTGGGTTTTTCTGGAAAAATGTCTAAAAAAGTGGTTTTTAAGAGATTTTTTTAGTAAAAACACTTAATGTCTGTTTTGTAAGAATGTATGTGTCATGTATGTATGAGTGTGGATAATGATGTGTGTATACAACTGTGTGTGTATGTATGTGTTGTATTAATTGATGTTGTATGTATAAACACGGCTGTAATGTAGGCCTATGTATGTGGTGGTAATTTAAAATAAACAGTGAAGGCCTAAAAATCGATGTAGGTGTCATATGTTCGTTCCCATCAAAAAAACCAACAGACTGCATAAATTCGAGAGAACTCCGAAAAAGAAAAACTACTTCATACTTTACCCCCACCCCTCTTTCAGACCCTGCCCCTAGACCCAGCATTTCAACTACGGCAGTAGTCCCGGTACTTCTATCTTTGAGCTGCCCGTTTGGCGGCAGAAAACCCTTTAAAATAGTAATATCTCAACCCCCTCTTTTTACCACCTTTATTTTTCATTGAATTGTTTGGCGTGTTGTATGAATATAAAAATATAGCTGATACAAGTGACATTATATTCATTGTCGAAGGAAATTGGCGACAATAGCCAGTTTTAATTCAACATGATTGTTGGTGGGACTCGTATCCACTTGCGCACTTGATCACTTATTTGCATTTACCTACGCTGGTTCTTGCTACTTTGTGTCGTCACCACTGATCCATAAAGCGCAACCCAGGCAGGCACCATCGTAAGTTAACACCATACTGTTGCTATAGTTACCGCCCAACCCTAGACAGCCCTATGGAAAATTACCCGAAAATGACACTTTGTCGTTGAACTTCCCCATGGCACCATGGGGCCATATAAAGATGGATCCTCGACATCCATGTAACATCGTCAGGCATTTTATTGTTGTTGAGATAGTTTTAGCAATAGCAATGTCAACAGAATCATAAAAAATATTTTTCCTATCCCAAATGGCGTCACATGAGCGGTTCCACGTGGGTCTGGCTTTGGGTGCGTATAGTGGCTAAGACACTTTTGACCTTTTTCACACAGTAGTAATCACAACACTCCGAAGTTCCTAATATTTTTTGCACAATGGGAATTTAGTTCTCTAACATAACTCCACATTTTGTCTTTAACATGTTGTCATTACAGATGTTCGTTATGTCAACCACACAGGCATACCTTCTCCCTGTTACCTACCTCAACTTTGTCGATCTCAAAATCCCTCTCAAATGTGCGATATATCCCTGTTTTTCACTATCAAACCACACTTTGAGTCCTCATAATGCGATACATATGTTACAAAAAACTTAAAAATTTTTCTTTTTTTAATTTAGAATTTTTGAAGAAAATTGCACCTAACAATCACTTTGGCATGAGAAGGTTTCTTTCTCCGAAAATTGATTTCTACTGTTTTTTGACCATTTTTGAGGACTTAACGATGCAAAAGGGTTAATTATTCTCTACGGAACATATATCAACTCGATTCTGAATTGCTTTTGTATTTTGTTTCGCTTCAGTCTGCAAAGTTTGGCTTTGAAATGGCCTGCTCCTGCTGGTAACAGGGTAAAGGTATTCCATGTGTTTTTGCATAACTCCCCATCGTTAATGCAACTGTTGAAACATAATGTTGAGTTATGCTTTAGCATAACTAAATGGGAATTTGACGCGGCGAGTTGTTATTTGTTACCAGCGAAAATCGGCATTGTCAGGCCGATTTAATATACACTGGGGATCGAGCCCAGAGCTTGTTACCCATGGCAACATCGATACACATTTTGAGACATGCATGAGGTGAATGTACGTGTTTGCAACTCACACTCAAAAATGCAATGGGTAGGTGAGGTAGCAACACTTCCGCTTTCTGTTTTGACTGGCGGCAACTTTGAATGGTAAGTGATGGCGTGATGTTACCAATGTTTTCTTTCAAAAAACTTTCACTATTTTCTAATCTGAGAGATGCGGTTGACATGCATAACAGGGATAGTAATAGGGCCCTTGCACAGAGCAAAATTTATATTGAATGGACTTTTGTGTTTTCCTCCGATCATCCTAGCATGCGAAGAATACAATGCAAGCATCCTGGTTCACCTGAACATTCATCTATTTCTACAGGTGATTCCCTTTGTGATTCCTCTGCATGCTTGGGTTGTTCTTGAGGCAGGTCTGGCCAGAGTTAATCTATTGACCTGCCGTGCAAGCGCCCTATATCTAATCGAAAAAAAAAAACCCTGGCACACAATTTGTTATTTTAATCAAGATTTAAGATTTGACATTTTTGAGTTGTTTCTACGTAGTAGGTTCTTTCTAATGAATCTACTTTTCTAATATTCTAAAACTCAAATTTATATTTTTTGTTTTAACACTATCTGACTATCCTAATTCGGAACAGATGCATGCCCAAGGCTTGAACCAGTAACCCATGCCCAAAGGATACTAACGTGCACGACATCAGCGAATTGGAGCAATGATGTAAAACAAGTTAGACTAGAGAGTATCTTGTCCCGTAGCGTTGCACGTCGTCCGTACCTACCTCCTACCACGCTACGCACGTAGTGGATTGAAAAAGCCGGGTGGGTGCACAGCGGATCGATCGGAATAATCCAATTCAGAATCAGTACAAAAACACACTTATTGAAATCTTTACCTGTGATGTCGTCCTAATTATATTTATATTAAATTATTATTATATCGGTTGTTTTCCTTGACTATTTTTCCATTCATGGTTAAAATGATTTTTTGAAAGGTGTTTCTTAACTGTTAAAAATCTCAATTTAAACATAGCCTTCGCCCCCACTAGATAGTGAGTCGCCCCTGGATTGTTCCGGTTTATTTTCTTAGAATAGGCACGGGTACGCTTATTTTCGCTGTTTTACCAATTTACATACACCCGGAAGTCATGGACGTGGGACGACTGTGTTTAGCTTCAATTTTCGGTCACTTCGTGCCCTTTTACAGGGCCACAATTTGCACGGATGTCAGCATAGCTTGTGCACTGCACCGTTTTTTTATTTTTAAAATTCGAGCTAGTAGTAGGGATGCTAAGACATCCAATTCCAAAGTTTCCTATTCCTGCACGGATTTCCGTGTCCATCGAAGAATGAAGACTTGAAGTATACCAAAATTCTTGACTTTGTGACACAGTGGACCGTTTTTTAACGAACTGCCGCTCTGGCTTAAGGAGAGGAGATAGTAGGGGAAAAAGCCAGAGCAACCTCGGGCTAACTAGAGAGTTGAATTCGATACCTCGACATTAACTTTACTAATAACAAGTTATCAAGTACACCAGTCTTGAACCCTCCTAAAACGGACTAATGCCTCCTAAGCAGATACGCTTTCCGTTATTTAAGTTATGGCTCCAAAAGAATGTGTACATACGCAAAGGTCCTATTGGAATAACAGCAAGCTTAAAAGCCGCATTAACCACAAGGCGAGAATGTGCTGCATTAACCAAAGATCTACACTTCCTGCCAAAATCGGCCATACAACTTAACCTTTGACCTGTTTTATTGCCGGATTTGACCATTAGTGGATAAATAGGGGAGTACACACTTGTTAACATTTGATAAAGATAAAAAATTCAAGAAAAAAATCAGATCAGAAATATTATAAATCGTGATTAACGAAATTCTTTGATTACTTATGCTGTATCGCTTGAAAAATGGAAAAAAGTTAGTCCACCAATTAAAAGCTTGAAATGGGAATAGTGTTATATTACCCCTGCAGTTAAAGTGGAGAATCCACCACTTGACTGATTTTGACCTTAATAACACTGCAGTCCCTTAAAAAGTTTGTTTACAAATGGTAATACCAGAGAGAGGCCATGCTGTCAGTCAGGCTAGTGCTGGGAATTGACAAGAATACTGGATTACCAAAATTAATTGTTGAATTTGAAAGCAAATTCCGCATGTGGTGTGTATGTACGTAGAGCTAAATTAGGGCCTAAGGCCTAGGCATGTAGTCAGGTCTCAAGTGCAAGTCAAATCCCCCAATGAATAATTTCTCAATTCACCACTCAGTTTCCAATTACCAGACTGAAGAGTGAGTTTCGTTTGGTAATTTTTCATTTTTTTTACGTTTTCATTCGTTCTCATAGGCAACCCTAAATTGCCAAGTGGCTTATGTAAAGCCTGGACACAATGATGAAAGCCTAAGCCAGAGATGCATGACAATGACAATGCATGATGTCTTGATGAATCATGCTAATTCTTCAGATTTACACATGGCCCGGGCCCTGGTCGACTATTCATAATAAGAACTGGGATTCGCTTCGCTATTCATATAAAAATAAGGTTTGCTATTCATAATTGAAAATATAAGGTTTATATTCATAATTAAAAAACGGTTTGCTATTCATAATATAAGGTTCGTAATCATAATAAAAAAAGGTTCACCTATTCATAATAAAGGTTCGCTATCAACAATTAAAAATAAGGTTTGCTATAATCGAAAATAAGGATTCGCTTTCAGTAAAATATTCAGGTGCGCTATTCATAATGGAAAATAAGGTTCGCTAATATTCATAGAAAAAAAGGATCGCTAATCATAAATATCTCACCCTAACTTTTTTATGAATGCGAACTTATTCTTTTAGACGAACGTTTTTTATCTTAAGAATAGGCAGACCTTAGTTTTTTTATTATGAATAGCAAACATTATTTCTTATATTATGAATAGCGAACCTTTATTTTATGAATAGCGAACCCTTTAACCCTTATTTTAATATGAATAGCGACCTTATTCTTAATTATAATAGCCAAACTTTTTATTTCATGAGAGCGAACCAACTTATTTATTATGAATAGCGAACCTCTTTATTTTATGACGAGCAAACCGTTATTTTTTAGTGAACCTAAGTTTAATTATGAATAGCGAACCGTTTTTTTTTTTTTTTTTTTTTTTTTTTTTTTAAGAAATTGTGTTTTGGAAATTGAACCTTTTTTAAAAATTCGCATAACAAAATTGTGCATTTTATGAATAGCGAACCTATGAATAGCGGACCTAGGAATGGTTAAGACCAAGAGCCTGTTAAGACCCTCCTCAATTCCCTTTACCAATACCCATTGATTGTATAGTCAGCAACAAAAGTGTGTGTGTAAACCATTATTAAACGCAAATGTGAAACATGTGGCTAGTAAAACAATCAATGATATCAAAAATTAACAAATTGAAAACTCACAAAAAAATTCCAACCATTATTTGTTTGTGTTGCAATTTGTTATCTTTTCTCACTTCGGCCTGTGCCCATTTTTGTGAAAAGAAAAGAGAAGATGAAAGATTTGTCAGGGGACAATTTGTAAACATATAAAAAAAAGAAGCATGTTCATCTTACATTCCAATTCCCTGGGCACTGACATCAGACAATTACTATGTTCTTTAAAGGTGGATGACCCAATTAATACATATATTTCTCCGTAGTATTGGACCCTTCCCACCCCAAAAGAATCTGTAAAGTTTTACACCAACACATCAACTCGCTTTGATGTGAGAGCTAAAAATGGGTTTTACCCACCCACACCCATATAGAGTACTTTGTAAAATTAATATTGGTTTCAACCAAAAATTGGGGCACAATTTTCGCTCACAACATCCAAACCAAACATCCTTTAGCCCTAAGATTTCACAGGGTAAATGATAGTAGCGTCTTTCTATCCCAAATGTTGACCAATTCCAGAAGATCTGGGCTGGGGACGAGGTATTTACGCGAGTCGGACCATAGCTCTTAAAGCAGTGGTGGTGTGGTTTTTGCAATTAAATCAAAGGTTGTGGACTGAGTCCATACAGGGCTTTTGTCTCTTGACAGTGGAATTAATACTGCTCTTCAAATTAAATGCATATAATGCCATGCATATTTTTACATGTGTTCTTGCACACGGATTGCACTCGCGTACAGGGTTTAACTCTTATTTTGTTAGGGGGGGGCAGGCTGGGCAGCGCATTGGAGACATGCTTGCGTTCCCATTTTACGGGACATGGTCGGATGGGGCTAATTTAATTCATATAATTATAAAAATCGGGGGAGCCCGCGCTGCGCGCGTGCCCCCGCTAGCGGAGTATATACCAGCGTGGTGATTGACCTTTGACCCCCAAAGGACCCCTCAAAAACAACTGACCCACAAAAACCTCATAGTCGGAAAACAAACAAACCCCACAAAACAAACCCACAAGTTGATTTTTTAGTACTATAGATTCAAGTATCCTATTTACTGTGAACATTCAAGGCAGATGACAGAACTAGCATAAAAAAGGTGGGGTGGGGGGGGGGGGGGAGGAAGAAATAAAAGGGGGTGGCAAATACCAAGGGGGGGGGTTTTGCTCAAGGCTAAGTTTTAAGGCCAGATGGGGAATAGGTAAAGATCACTTCTGCTCAATATGAGGGGTTTTATTGATTGCCTAATTAGAACTAGAAAAAGGAGTTAAAGCAGCACTGGCACATTGTTCACAAAATATGAAATTTCTTCAATTTGCTCTCAAATGATAGTGTAGGCAATTGGAAACAGAGATATATTTACACATAAACATAACAACCAAAAACAGATAGGGCTATTGATATGAGGGAGGATTAAAGACATCCAGGTAATTTGTAATGTGTAGGCCAACTTTAAGTTTTCCATACTTTAATCAACAAACTGTGTATATTACATGACTATTTTTGACTCATACGCATGATATTAAAAACCACAAAGGTATATAGACCTGTCAAACCGTGTGCATAGCGTGGGAAACATTGCATACGGCCGGGCGTGTTTTGTCATCTTAAACCCCATTTCCACGTCGTCTGGTGAATTAACGTCACTGGCGACGTTTAAATTATAAAATCGTTCTGTACCCCTACGGAAGCTGATTTGGTCTTAATCATTTCGGTTGAGGGCTTCTGATATAAAAGCTTTCCAACCATGCAAAAATATCGATTTGAAAAATCTTGAGTGCGCACTATTTTTCAATGTGCCAGGTCTCTTTAACGAGACACCTGGCCACATTTGAAAAATAGTGCACCCTCTTGATTTTCAAAATAGATTTTTGCATGGTTATAAAGCTTGGTTTTATATACATTAGCCTCACCTGAAATTATTAAGCCCAATGAGCACGCTTATTGGGTAAACGGAGCAATTTATATTAATGTTGCCGGCGAACATTAATTCAGCAGATGACGGGATAAGGAGTAGGAAATGGGGTTGTTAACACAAGAAAAACACGCCAGAGTTGATCTCAGGCTGACCAGTCTGTGACCTTGGTGTTTTAAATTCAATGGGTAGAATCTATGATATTCATGTAATAGACACATTTTTGATATAAAATGTTTAACACATGCAAAGGACAGATTTTAAACACTTGAAGAACGGGGGGGGGGGGGGGGGGGCAATATATATGAAAGTGAGGACCTACTTCTACCGACCCTTGATATCAAGAGCTATCAGTGACAGATTTCTTGCAAAAAAAGGGGGTCATGTCAGTGTAGAGGAGAATAAAATGGGGGCATTTCGTGTGAAGAGAATAAACAGGAATTTTGATAGTCTAACTGATGTATAATAAATCCATACTCTTGTTTTAACACAAATAGAGGGTTTAGACCAAAACAAGGTTTGAGCAAAAAAAAGGGGGGCTGGGTCATTCAGTGTCATCCCTAAAATTAGTGTTTTAGGGCATTGGGTGTGGGGACTTTTAAAAAAGGGGGTCATGTGGGGTGACAGATTGGTAAAAAAAAAGGGTTTCTATCGACAGGAGCATGACCCGTGCTAATAATGGTGAGTGCCCCCCATTGCGATACACACACGCCAAAGAATACTAAACCAAGAACAAGGCGAGGCACGACCGCACGACTAAGTACGACGTTCACACCATGCCATAATGTTGTCGTTGCAATCTAGTCCAACCAATTACTGCACAGGGTTGTGCATGTACAATCAGGGGAAACGCGGGAAGGAAAGAGGATGCCACTGTGACACGAGGCCTCCGATAGCTTCATGTGAAGTGAATTTGGAGAAGTAAGGAATAGGGACCTAGCAAAAGGGTATAATGGAACGATGTCGTTCTGGCAAGTGTTTTGAAGAAGTGTGGTTTTGCCTTGTGCCAATTAAGACTGTCAAAGGCATTATTAAAGACGATGTCATAACTAAACCACTGACAATTTGGCTAATATGGACTTTGATTATTGCAACCACAAAGTGTATAAGTGTCTTATTAATTGTGAGCAAAATGAGAATGAAATGTAATTGGATGAATTTTCCAGGGCCAGCCTTTCTGTGCTTTGGTATATTACACTATCAAGTGCCCAACAATTAATAAGGTGATTATATTAAGCAGTGGCGCCGCTTTTCAATATGAATATAACAAGGTGGTAAAGAAGTTAGTTTGTGGCAGACAGACTCTTACATTGTACCCAATAAGGCGTGTTGCTAGGAATTTTAGGAAATGATTGCAGACTGGGCACAGGGGGAATTCTAAAGCTACACAAGGTCATCCTGCAAGCAGTAACAGTTAAAACAAGGTTCCTTGATTATTTCAAAGCCCGACAGATCTGGACCAGAGTCTGGTGTTGCTTATTCCCACCCTTGCTGTAGGCTGTTGTCAATGGGAATTTGTTCCAGCATTAACTAATTTAGGGCAGTTTCGAATGATGTCACCTTCAGTTTCTATGCGTAATCGTCATATGCGAAACTCATGCTTAGTGACCACGCGTTTGGATTTTTTTTTAATACAAGAAGAAAAATGGCTTATTATTTGTACTTGACAATAAGGACCCAGCTGAAAAGAGACATGACAAGATTTTAAATCATGGTATTTTTTTGTGACCAAGGACTCCGGTCTCTCTCTCCACATCTATGAAGTACGTACGAGCAGACGACACTGACAAACACTGCCAGGGCCACGCGCACGTAGTGCTCTGTGCGTGTCCAACACACCAAGTATAGTTTCAGTATAATTAGTAGGTTCAAACACTGCGATAATTGTGTGTTGATGTATAATTACTCATTGAATTTGTATAATATCGCCCTCTGTTCCTTCTGTTACAGAAACTGATAAGATTGATTGTCAACCTGGGATGGCCCAGGATTTGGTGGCGCATGAAATTCTATGTGTTACTCTATGTAGCAACCAACATCCCACAAGTATGTACTATCTGTCCTCAATTCACCTACCAACGGGTTTCAAGGTTGGCATGACCCCTTGTGGAGTGGCTAATCATTCGCTTTGCTGCCTCCTTAGACCACACATCAGACTTATCACCTCTTGACAGCACAAGATTCTAAGGCTATTCCTTTCCTGCAAGTGCCCTTTTTGTCATCATCATTTTTGGTTCCAAAAGCATTGGCACACACCAGTTGCAGCTTTTGTGGTGCAGCATAACACCATCGAGATTGATGGTAGGTTTCTCGGCGAGTGGTTGGGGTCAACAAAGGTCGGCTGCCAAGTAACATTAACCAGGCAGGTCTCCTACTCATCATTGCAGCTGCCAAAGGTGTTTGGCTTAGTGACCTCAACTAAACCCCACTTGGATTACAACTGGATGGTAGTCCCACGTAATTCATCTAGTCTCTATGCACTCTACACGACAATTCGACAACCGTTGAGCGATTGTAGACATGGTTACTACAAACTATCTCATCAGTGTTGATCTAGGAACCGGAAGCTACTCTTGGGTGACATCACTGCTATGCAGGAGTATCCCCACTGGAAACTCTACAGATTTCAACAGGCTGCATCATGGCGGCATCTAGGGAGCTACTCTAACTCTGATCTACCTTGCAATGAAACATCAACAGTTACAGTTGGTGCTATAGCAATGCATGGTGTGAACATTGCCAGAACATCTGAGTGGGGGAACATCTTTTTTATATTTGATTGCAGTTTTACACACCACAGTTTGACTTTTAGTATAGTGCAGGGTCTGGCTGGGTTGGACATTGGCTTACTTGTTTGACTAAACCTCATATGAACAGCCAGATATTGCATTTGTTTATCATGAAAACAAGGAGGGTAAAAGAACTGGAGTAAATTAAAACCCTTTTGTTTGAAGGGATTTGATAAAACTTTTTTGTCTTGCCCTGATGTGCTCAAAGTGAGCAAAGGTTTTTATACTTTACTGCATCTGCTTTGCCAATGGTCTGCATTGACCAAAATCCAGTCTCTACCTAAACTACGGCATTCGTGGCACCGCAATAAAGTTAAATCTTTTAACTGGATTTGGGGGGAGCGAGTTGCATTGTTTTAAAATGAAGCAGGAAAAGAAGTTGATGGATGTATCGCTACCGCAACGCAAAGGCTGCGCGAGGGTTTGAGCGGACTTCATGGAAACGTCTATTTCAATATTTGTATCTGAAAATCTGAGTCAGTTTGGTTCAAGTTTTGTAATTAGTTTTAAGTCCCCATTTCAAAGGTACCAATTCAAGTCAAAACTTTAACAATGATCAGTGAGTTGAATGGAATGGATGACTTATGGAGGTTGAGGCTGAAGGTCATGTTGCTTTATAACGTTAACCCAACGACAGTCCTCTAAACCAAACTACAGCATCACGCTCCACAGCGCTGCAATAAATTAAAGTGCACAATAGATTTGAGCACCCAAATGTGTCATAGTAGTAATTTCATATAGATTAGACACTCAATAGATTTCTTAACTTTGGCTTTTGGCTAAAGGAATGTCGTAAAAGAGCGAAAAAAAGTGATGTTGATTTGCTTTATATATTTTCAATGTATTTTTTTTACTTTTTTTATATATTTTCACAAGGTAAATTAGAAATTTCACAATTTTTGTCAAAAAAATGTTCAGCTTAATCCTTCTTTTCAAGATGGGGATATTTTTATGGAAAAGCTTTACATCCGAGGGGGGGGCAAAATCAGTACTTTTGATTTTTTAAGGGACACCTGTATGTGAAATCTCTTGCAAGCACCTTGAAATTTGTTTAAATGGATTTACAGTGAGTTATGCCAAGTCATATCAGCAATCCCAGGCACATGCAGTGAGATATGAATGATCTTGAGGTTAAGTGTGCCAAAATTGTTGCATTGTCATGAACTGGTGGGTTTAGTCAAAATCGTGATGCCAACATTTTCAAAATTTGAATGCCAACAATTTTGGTACAACCTTTTGAGTTCATCGGCAGTCATAAAGGTCAAAATTATCATAGTGGCCATGGGGGGTCAAAGGCCCAGGGGACATTCTGTGGTCTCGCAATCTTGATCACAAAATAGTGCGCTCCAAATATATGCACAGAGTAATCTTTATTTTTTAACCTTTATTTTATATTTTTCTTTGTATTGGAGGTTGTTGTAAAAGAAAATTTGAAAAATTCAAATGTTGATCAATTTTCACAACACTTATTTTAAATTTTTAAGAATGTTTTTCGATAATAAAATATGTATTGATATTTGCCAATAACACATTAATTTAATGATCATATGCAGTGGTTTAGAAAGTGCATGTGATGTCGGATTGATTCATTTCATGGGCGGTTATGTGTGATTTTTCATTGAAACGTGGATTCCATAATCCCATTTTAATGAAAGAAATCCTCTTATAACATTTAATGAATGAGGGTTATTGAGTGCATATTTTTATCTTCTCGTGCATTAGCAAAAAAATCAATGCACTTACCTCAGCTTGACAAGAATGTGTCGTTACTCATCATCAAACTCAGTGCATGTGCATTTCTTTCTTTTCTGCCATGCCAAGAACGAAAAATATGCAAATGTTAACCTCTAATCATGAAAGTATTATGCGGGGAAAGGGAAATAATTTGTTTGATAGTACTAATAAATTTAATGTAAAATATAATCCCATCTAATAGTTATGTGGCCAGGTAATAGTGGTGGTGGTGGTGGGCTTTCTTTGACATAGGAACTGTCAACAACCTCCAACAAAAAAAATACTCGCAATATTGATATACTTTTGAATAAAGTTCTGCTTCTGCACTGTACAACAAACTACAATTGTTATATCCTTTCAAAAGTATCACCTGTACAAGTAAAAATAGCCACATATATATATAAACGTTTTGGTGCACGCAACCCATGACCATATTCAATATGACGTCAGCCACCAGACATGTGGTGGACAAGATGCATACATTCCAGGACTACACTACATGCAGCTGTCAATCGATCCATTTTAGCGATTGCATGCCAGGATTCATTGACAGTGAATGTATTGTAGTACTGGAATGCATCTATCTTGTCCACCAACATGGCTGGCTATTGAATACGGTCTATAGTCACCCCCTGACCATTATACCCATCCAAGCAGAGAGGCAGGTCATTAATCCACTAGCATGTCAAAATTTGGTGAGGTGATAGCCATGATGGGTACTGTTGCTTGTCAGATTTCATGTATGTAGAGGATGTATGGAGTCCATCCCACAATACACTGGTCAGTTTTGGGAAATTTCATCTCAATGAGGTCCTGTGATCCCACAAAGATCCTAATCTTAATATTAACAAGAATTATGTGGTGTGCAATTAAGATAGCAAATGAGCTCATTAATATTCATAACCTGGCCAAAGAGTATACAGCACATGACCATGTGTTCTATCACCATGCCATGTTGGAAGTTCATGGAGTAATCGGTTTAGTCTGTAGAGTGGATTAATGCTTTTGCTGCCCATCCACCTGCCTGCCCGCCCACCCATCTGTGGTATAAAATAAGCCCACACAACACATTATGTTTTGGGGCCAAAAACCCTGACTTTACACTCATTTTAGCCTACAAAATGAATACTAAGTTTTAGCACGATCATGAATGTCTTGTGGGTCTTAAAGGTGCATTTTGTGATCATTAGCTATCCTCAAGAAAATAAGATTTCAAAATTCACTTTAATCATGATAGTGAGTTTTGATGAGAAAATCACAGTACTCCATAGTCAGTGTGTAATTTCTGTATTTACAGACAGATATACAAAATCACAAATTTCCAAGGTAGATTGAATCTGCTAGTCAGATGGTCAGACATACCATACTTAGGCAACGGTTCAGATTGATATGAAACCAAAGTAAATACCAAACATATAAAGAGCCTTTCAAAGGTACAAGCGCATAAACAAAAAGAGAGAAGTTGCAAGACCAAAAGAAAGCAACCTAAGAATAACAATTATGAAACAAATAGGTTTGAGCAGAGATTTGAATTTGTCAGAATGTTAGCCACTAGGATAAGAATGGGGAGATATTCCATAGTTTGGGACAGCCATGAGAAGGCACTGTCACCAGCACATATGTGCGTCCTAGGAACTTGGAGGTTCAACCATGAACAGAGTGGGTGGTAACTGAGCCAGGGCGGGCTTTATTCACCACTAGGACATCGTCATTGTACCGGGGACAAAGCAATGCGCTGCCTTATGCACAGTGAGAAGTGTCTTTAAAAAGATACGAGCTCAATAGGCAACCGTGCCAATTCATACAATAACGGAGTGATATTACAGGATCTGGGCTTTTGTTATATCAACCGAGAAAATTTGTTTTGCAGTATTTGTAAACGATTGCGTGTCTTTTTGAAACGCCATTAAATAGAAGTTGCAATAATCCAAGCGAGACAGGATAAGTGACCGAATGATGTTAGCACAGGTATCAAAAGTAGGGGGACAAGGGGTGGATCATATTCCCATTAAATCGTTTGAACACTTCTAATCCCAAGTTACCGGCATGTGTTTAGTACAGTTATATATTGACACATTGCCAATGCATATGGTCTTGTTTAAACCACCCTCAGTTGTTTTATTAAGTAGTATAGTAAGCTTTGGCCAATTTTTTTTTTCTATAAATCACTACAAATTCCATTAAAGATGGTCCCAAAGGTAGATGAAAAAGATAACTAAATCATTCTGTCATCAGGTGGACATAATTAAGGGGTTTGACTGTGTGATTTTGTTTAAGCGCAAGGTGCTTACACCTCAGCATTGTGGGGAGCCCAGTCATGGACAAATGGAAGAATTTTAGTTTTGAGCATGCGAAGGTATCATGCGCAGATACCGCGGATAACGTTTGTTTGCGTTATTAAAATCTCGCATCTCTAGGCCTGCGTTCCTGCTTTGCGCCGCCGAATGTGGCGCGGATCTTTCTTGCCACTCAGCAAGACGCCCCCACCAATTTGAAAAAAGTGTCAATTTCAGTGGTTTTCGGCGTTTTTTTCTGCTTTGGTTGTTTGTGTAATGGAAAAAGTTAAGTCGGTGACCCTCATTTTTATTTCAAAACTTGAAGAACGACTCGGGACCTTCATCAACACATATGTTAGAAATTACCACAAATTTTCTCGAGAAGTTTTTATTGTTGGGCGATCCCAAACGGTCAAATTGACTTTTCCCATAGAGTTGCGTGGCTTTAAAAAGTGACAACATACTTTTTTGTTTGCGCTATAGCTCAAAAACCAAAGTCGGTGACCCCCATTTTTTATTTCAGATTCGATCAGCACCAGTTGTAAATACCATATATAGAAATCTGGAAAAATTTCTATCGCGGTAGATCACTAACACGTTTCAAACCCCTTAAAACAAATTGAAAACCAATTACTAGGAGTACTTGCCTTACATTCCCAGAGGTTTCAGTTATTGGATACACCAAAAATCACAAAATACAGAATTTCACTTTTTTTTATATTTTTACATTTTGATTTTTTCTGCCAAACCATACATCCTATTTATTTTCTTTGCAGATATGAAAGCAGGTTGTTACTCTTACTAAATTTCCTTGCTGCGGGTATCAGGAACTAACTACGACTCAAGATCGTTTGCCCATTTTCCCCAAAAAACATGATTGTTTAACCAGATTTTTTTGCAAAAAAATGGCCATATATTTGAGTTGGATATATCCATGATACCCGCCAGGCAAAACAAATTATACTAGAGTAAACCTGCTTTCATAATATGCAAGAAGGAAAGGGAAAAACAATGAAATAGGATGTAGGGTTGCCAGAGAAAAAATTCAAAATGTAAAAAAAACCCCGGTATTTTATTATTTTGACATCCAAGAGCTCAAACCTACAGAAATGTAAAAGAAGACGCATTTATGTTTGATTTGAACATGTTGATTGACTACATATTGGGAAATATGATCGTTCGACTTATTTAGTAAGTTCTTAGCTACCCATGGGACCCACTTTTTAAAGGGGACATATCAATCCAGTACGGGTCAAAAAATTATGTGCCACTTTGGAGTACTTGATATTTATTTCCTATGTAAAGGTAGTATTCTGTGATTCGAAACACCACCTGTTATATTAATGGTTCACATATATTCCTTGAAAAAAGCTTATCACAAAATTTGAGTGATTCCCAATCTTGCGGTTTGGTGTTATGAGGCAATTGCTTGTTGCACACGGTCATAGGCCACTGTGCTGTAATTTCTGTCCGTTTACGGACAGAAAATACAAAATTGCGAATTTCTTACAGATACGACCGAATTTGCACGTAAGATTGGGCACACGTGGATTACTAAGGCTAACAGTTCAGATGATATAAAAATCTCAACTTTTTTTAGGTAAGTCGGGGGGACGAGGTTGTGGATCACAAAATGCCCCTTTAATACATCTCAAGCAAAACAAGTACTCGCATGATATTGACTTATTTGCATTTAATTTCATTTTCTTGATATATACATTAAACATTCAAATGAAAAACTAAATACACTGATACTGTTGAACCCTTTCATTGACAGTTCCCATCTCTTGATAATACAGTATAAAGCAAAAATGATTAGAATGTTTCTTAAGCCATATTTCATTGCTTATTGGATACTTCCTCAGGCAGCCGCACACTCCACTGCACATCCTCTGCAACAAAGTTCAATTATAGTAGATTCGCGCTGAGAGTAGGCTAACCTTTATTCTGTCAGGGGGATTACGATTAATGGAGGGGCAGGGAGTTTTATTTTGAATAATACATAGTCCATGTCAACCAATACGTCTGTTCTATGACCAAAGAGTATATGGTGCCAAGCAAAACTCAAGACAAAACTACAAACACAATGCATACCATATTAGTGCAAGCTGTGTGGCCGGCGGGTGGAATTGAATAACATCAGACATGTCCATCCAAGATTTGAAGAGGTGATTAGTGGCCTGTCTGTTTTTTCTTTATGTTGGTGCAGTTGTATAAATAGCTTTCTACTTCTACTTTGCAAATTGGTGCCATATCTTTTCACCCAAAATCCATTTGTCAGATTAAAGTCTGACTCCGAGATTTCGAAGATATATTTTTTTTGTGTAATAAATGAAAAGAGTTACAACTAAACGAACGATAGTAACCTAAAATGCAAAATTTTCCGAAAATTTGAGATGAAATCGGATTTTTCGTTTTTGATCCAGTAAGCATTTTGTGTAGTATTACGCCCCATAGCGATTACTGTGTATAACAAAAATTCGGAGCCGAATTTTATAACAAAGTTGTGGATTTTTTTATATGCTGATTCGACTTTTAACTTAGCAGTTCACACAGTGAGTAGTATATGACAAGAATTAATGTACATGCAAAAAACACGATGTTTTTTGGAAATTGAGGGCGCCCTCCGCGGGACTCTCGCTGAGTCGGCCTTTAAATGCTGTCACAGTCAGACACGGCCCTATTCCAGTCATTTGACAGGTCCAAAAGTTTTTCCCACCTGCCCCATCAGCGTGAATCTATTACAATAGACTGTATATGCAATAGATGCCATGAGGCAAGAAACTCACATTACAAGAATACAATTCATGCACAAATCTTTGAATTGTACAGGTGGCCTTTTTATACTCTTGGTATTTCTGCTGTTTTGGGTATAAAACAATGTAACATTTGCTCACAAAGTGAGTGATTTTTTTTTCTGGCTACTGCTAACCCTTGCTAATAGCTTAGGTATTATCTTATTTAGGCAATAGACTATTGATTTGAATTTACCATTTACCCTAAAAAACAGGCTGTGATTTAGGTACAGATATGGTTAAAATTTTGATGTGCACTTGATTGATACTCCAGCCTCATGCATTAAATAAAACCTTTCCAGAGCAAAATTATAGCCAGGTAGGGTCAATTAAAGCCCACAAACTGGTCAAAAATTAAAAGTGATCCAACTTTTCCATATTGAAAAGCATAGTTTCTGATCTATAGTTTGTAACATCTATGACCTACAGTTTTGCTTAAGTTATAGGGTACAGGTCAATTTTAGGTTGTACAGGGAAAAATTGATGTTCCAATTTTGGTAAAAGTAGTAAGTTGTTCATCCAAAATTAATTTGAATAATAGTGTGTACATCAACAATGCTTTGTTGTTTTGTGGCAAAATAGTTCAACAGTTAACCAAATTCAATGGATATCAACTTGTTTGCCCTCTACCTTTGAGATATTCAAAACTTTTCCAATCTTAGCTTAACCAGCAATTAGCATTTGTTAACCAAAATTGGGCAACTTAATTTTTTACCCTGTTCAAACTGATATTTATCTTTTTGACCATTGTGGTCATTTTTTCCTGTAATTTTGACATTCATAGGTTTTAGATGGCACAAACTAATATATTTTTGGAATTTCGATATACTTTTCAACAAGGATGGATCATCTTCAGTTTTTACCCCTTTATGATCTTTTAATTAACCTGGGCTAACTGGCTATAGCTGCCATTCCATAAAGGTTATAATGGATTTTTGTGTAGGCCATGGTTTAATATCAAATATCATTTTCATTTTTGCTACATTAGGTGGTACTGGTAACTTGTTCGGCTCTTTGTCTATGGCCTAGTATGCATGCTTAATTTTGTGTGGCGATTTGATCTTCACTTCAAGAAATCAGGAATTTTGTCATTTCTGTTCGTAACAAACATAAATCACAATAGTTTCCTACAGGATAACAACAGTCCACAACACAAAAACACACAACCGAATCAACAGAAATTGTCAACAAAAAGTTTTTCTAAAGAATATCTATATTATAAACCAATATGAAACACACCTTTGACTTCAACAAAATAGACAATAAGCATGACCATCAAGTGATGGCATTTCATATACTAATGAAAACGGACCTGGAAACCAGGGGGCATACCCTAATAAAAAAACCCTCAAAAGTCCCTAAAAGCCCCAAAATAGATTTTGTAAGCATAGGGAGCCAAAAATTCTTTTTAGGGTAAATATTTTGTAAATTTTTTGGGAAAATCTGCCCCCTTAAAAAAAACTGGTTACAGGTCTGAATGAAACACTACTACTTCACCATAGTATCTAGCAGTTCTATTTCTGAAAACTAGGTCATATTGAAATATACACTCTTTTTACCATGAGGTTGTAAAACATTATTTACAATTCTCTGTGAACAGAGGAAAGAAAAACATGTACAGTATAGTAATACATTAAGGTGTAATCCATTACTATCAAAGCATATGGAATACATTGCAGATTGCAAACCACCAGTTGCAAAAATAATGTACCAGCTGATAAACCTATTCATGACGTGAAGAAAAACTGAAATTGTCAAATTGTTAATTAACTTTACTTTCATTTTAAACAGGAGAGATCAGAAAATCACTTGGTTGTTTACCAAAGAAAAGCACAGTATGCCTTTTAAAGCATATTATGCCTTTTGGAGAATAATATTCAATTTTACAAGCCCAAACAACCTGGATTTTTTTAAGCCTTCAGCACTGCATAATTCAAAGCTTGATTTCAATCAGTTTTAAATGTCCATGGACAAATTGCAAATAACCTCATACCCAGATTTTACTGGCCGAAGTGGTCAACATTGTTTGGTGTCTAAATAAAAGCTACTACAATTAGTTTTCTCCTTTTCCCCTGTTGAAATCTTTATGGCCAACCATAATTGGTTTAGATTTTTATGAGAAAAAATGTGTCCATTCTTGATTGACCATATTAATTTATGTAGTACTCTATGGGCTTACCAATCTACATTTTTAGCTCCACATCAAAACGGATTGAACTATCGGCACTGAACTTTCAGATGGGGTTATTTGGGGTTTTTCCCCCCCCCCCCCCCCCCCAGGTTGTTCAATTAAAGAGACACAATGTCATTAAAAACGGTTCAAACATATGAAATAGACCCTTACTGAAATCAATATCACTTCTACAAATTTGGATTTTACATTTCTGTAAAAACGCAAAATCCATGGCAGTTTGTGGTAATTCCTGCCACGAAAAACCAAGGTATTGACATCCCTTCACGAATTTACAATGTAGAGAGCATGCTTTATGATGCAATTCAAAGCATTCAGACCGGGATCAGACATTGTACTTCAGGCTTGTATAAGTGAAAGGTGGCATTATAAAATAGCAATGGTCAGTAAGCTGATGACTGCATGATTTTTCAAGTTTGATACAAAAATGCTGGCGTAATGTCAGCAACCTGGTTGAAGAAGTGAAGCTTACAAGAAAATAATATTAGTTACTTTCCCTTTTACAAAATGTAAACCCCAAATTGTTTGTTTAATTGTTTGAAGTGGATTTCAGTAAGGGTCCATTTCATCACAAAACTCCATTTTTCTCAGCAACCTCTTTCAAACAAAGGTCAGCATACACATCGCAAAACAAACACTATAATTTGGGGTTTTCAAATATGGTAATTTCCCTAAACTCTATTTGCATATGAAGTGGGCTTGACTGAGGTCTACAAACATGAACCTTCAGTCTATACTTTTAAAGAGGGCAACGAGATATTTCCGCAATATCCAGGTGTCCCTAAAAAATAGAAAGTACTGATTTTTGCCATGATGTAACGCCATCCCTCAAACTACCCATCTGAACGGATTAAGCTGAGAAATGGTTCTTTGTGTACAAAACTTGTGAAATTTATAATTTCGTATAGGACAAATACAAAATTCAGCCTATGTTTTAATTGAATATCAGCAAATTTAAAAATCACCTTTTTTCTCATCTTGTAAGACATTTCTGTAGCCAAATATAACTCATCTGAATATGAAATTACTATTATGGCACAATTCTGGGTGCCTCAAAATCTCTCATTGCACCTTTAACAGGCGGCAACCGTATTTACCGCGATGCGTAAAATATGTCCCCGCCGAATGCGCGAGCATTAATCTACGATAATTCAACTACACAATGTAAAATCCACCCCTCCCAGACCCCTACCCGCCCCCTCCCGACACCCCCGCACATCCCCCTCTCCTAGACACCCACCCCCAACACCCCACCCTCCCCCAACCCCACCCCTCCCCCGACCCCCACTCCCTCCCCCTCCCTGACACCTCCCCACACCACCCCTTGCATTCCAATGTACCGTTTCAGCGATACAGCAATTATGCATTTAATAGATCGTTGCATCAGACCACACCCTTGCATATCCAATGTACCGTTTCGACGATACAGAATATCATTTAATTAGATCGATTGCGTCAGGAAATGCCCCTTTAATGCCCACAAGCACTTTGACCCAATTACGATGACAACAAAAGATGTATGGCAGAGTTAGTTTTCACAATTGAAGGAATTTTGTTATATTTGATCTACCGTTTTAGCGATACAGCAAGTATTGCATTTTAATTAGCTCATTTTCATCCCCGAGCCGCATATATCGCACACTTTAAAATGTCAAAGATGCGCACCATGATAGGCTTTTCATGCAGTGAAGAATTTTGCAGGATCCGATGTACCGTTTCAAAATAGAGTTGATGTACGCTGATTTTGCTATTAATTAGCTCATTGGCAAACTCAATTGCCCGAAATATGCCAAAAATCTAATCAGGTCGAGAACTCTCAGCCCGACTCCTTCCACCAAGGTACACCTTATACAACTTACGGAACTCCAGAAAACGGCTACCACCAAGCCTGACAGGGAAATATTTCCGTAATTATGATAATTAGATACTTAATTAGCATATTTTACGCCCAAAAAATCTAATAGGTTGGAAATCATTAACCACGCTCCCTTCCACCAAGATACATCATCATGGCCCTTACGGAAGTCCAGATAAATGCACACACAACAGGGGTTAACATTTGTTCACGGACGAATGACGGACGGACGAACGAAACGGACAAACGCGGCCTCATTTCATAGTCCCCGTTCCGACCTCGTTCGGCGGGGACAATTAGGAAGCTCAAAGCTTTAAATTTTTGTGGTTTTGTTTGTTGTTTGACCGTGCTACATGGGAGCAAAGAACATTTTTAAAGTTATACTTAAGATAAAGCTATTAGACTTAGATAGGGTAACAAGTTGCAACTACATGCAATTCATTCTAGGAATATTCTTCATTTTGAGCCATGGTTATTTCAAACACTTGGCAATATTCATAATAACAGTAACAGAGTTCACATTCCACTACAGCCAATGAATTATAGACCTATTTTTGCATAGTGAAAACTGTTTAAACTTGATTTACTGCAGTTTAACATGTTGCTTGCTGGGGTATTTTATAATAACAAAAATCAAGAAAAGGGTTTAGAGAAATTCTTTGCTCATAAATTAGGGCCCACTTTGACTACTCCCTACATCAAGTTTGTTGCAATATTTGAAGGACACATAAAATATTTTCAGTTTTCTCAAGAACTATTGTGCAGGGAACCAGGTATATTCAAGGAAAATTTTCAGACAGTCAAATGCGACATTGGCTGTAAATTAGTTAATGATTCCATGTATATTCAAATTAAAACAAAATGAAATGAAATCCATTTAGACAATTTGCCCAAATTTATAAAAAAAACCAAATCCCAAATAAAGGAGGGCTCTTTATTCTCATACTTTAAAAGTGTTATTTTACGTCATACATTTGAACTACCACATTTTCAACATCTACCTTGCGATACTCAAGTCTGTCATATCTTGGACATGACGTACACATGCATATTTCTTTGGCATTCAAAGTCACTCGTTCGAGATCGGTCACTTCCTGACAAAGCTGGGCTTAGCATCTCACTGCATTACGCATCTGCATAATCATGCACCCATGTTTTTCTGAAACCCTCAACTTGTTTGTCAGCAATTCTGAAAGAAAATTCTGGCTACATGCACCTAAACCCAGAAGTGTGTGACGAACACTTGACAACATGAATCCAATACGCAATTCAAAAGACGTGTACGTGCCATTTGTTTCTGAGATTATGATAGTGCCTATGAGAGGCAAAAGATTGGTACAATGTACTACACCCCGGTTAACCAACAATATTTGACCAGTTTCCTTTAATATTAAATGGAAAGTATTGCCTGCAAACATGTCTTCTTACAAAATATTTCATCAATAATACAATACAATCTTTTTATCTTTGGAGTTGACAAGCAAGGACAACAATAAGAGTACTTATTACATAATACAGACACTATGCTGCAATGTATTCAGTATGGGATCAATTGGTGATGCATAACCTGCTTCTCAAACTTGGAGTTCTGTCCAAGTCTGTAAACCACAATGTCCTGCACATTCTATCCTCAACCCCACAACATGACAACATATAAAACTGAAGGGCAGTTAATACAAATTCTGTCATGTGTGCTTGATTGTGTATTTTCCACGCTGGAGATTGGATATGTATAATTTGGATTTGGTTCCATCGGGTCTCTTCACCCACACTTCACCTGTGTTGATTGCAGTGATAGTGGCACTGGGGGTAGAAAAAAGAACAATGATGAGTTAAATGTTGTTTTACAGTTTTATACACATTACAAAGCCCACTATGAGATTTCAGCATGCTAATTTTCTGTATGAATTAAAGATAGTCACCTAAAATGCTGAATTGTAAGTTTCACTTGAACTGCATTTAGTAGTTTGGCTAGTGTATGTGTGAAGTACACTAGCCCCACAAGATATGGCAAGTTAAACATAAGAAATGTAGAAATGTTGTCAGCTAGTGTTTTCAGTCAACAAAATTCAAAAGCCAACATTGGCAAATGTCAACAAAGCATCACACCAAGACAGCAGTGTACTTATACCGATGGAGTTAACCTGGCCTCTAATTCCGGTATGCGTATTGTTAAACTGCTTAGGTTTGTTTCAAATAGATGCAATAAGCAGTAGTGAATATGAGTTTTATTATTTCATATTGATTTCCTTTGAACTAGGTGGTCTCTTTGGGTAGGTAGGTACGCATACCGGAATTACAGGCCAGGTTGACCTTGTTTCACTGTACTTGCAGCTCACAGAGTTGAGCATGTTATACATGATGTTGAATTTGTTACCCTGAAGTCTCACCAGTTCGCCTTCGGTGTGAAGTTTATCACAGTTGTGAATAAAATAATCAGAAAGCATTGCTTTTTAAGTGCAGTAAATATAACAGAAAATATTTACTGATTTGCTATCAAATTGCAAACACATTAGCAGCTCTTTCAGCTATTGTATAAGTGGAAATTTTCGCGTACAGATATTTTCGCGATTTTTACAGTTTTGCCAAATGCGTGAGAATTTAATTTCACGGTATTGACATCAATGCAATACAAATCTATTGGAAAATGTTATTTTCGCGAGTTTTTATTTTCGCGTTTTTATGTTCACTCGCGAAATTTGCGAAAATAAAAACCTTGCGAAAATTTCCACTTATACAGTATTTTATAGTAACCAAAAATCAGCCTTCAAACTCCCAGTAGTAAGTACCATCAACAATCATGCAATGAGAGAGTTGTTTTATAAATGAAAATGAACATTGACCGTTAAGCGCAATGCACCCTCGCATCTGCATCTTTTTATCTTCGGATGTGAGCTATTGCCACTCTTGCCTGACTGCCCTGGGAAGCAGGTTAAAACCACCGGGCGCAAGTGTTAGGTGTTCAGTGGGGGGTTTATCTTACAAGATGGCTGCAACAAAAATGTTTAAATGGATTCGCACATTCGTTGATTCTTTTGAACAATTATGTGCATCACAGATGATTTGTGATCTCTTTCCTTGCTCATGAAGTCACAGTTGATGTCTTTGTTCATCTGTGTCCACACAAACTTCATAGACCGTTGATGTCACAATCCCATTAAAGCCCTAACTGTGAGCCCATAATGACTTAGATTGTACCCAACCCAAGAATGCCTTACGTACTGGGTGTCATCCTGTTTTCAATGATACTGTGTTCCTTCCTGGTGAACCCTCTTTCCCTCATAGAATAGTTTTACCAATCATCATATCTGGCAGTAAAAGAAAATGGAGTCGTCTCTTCTTTTTAGAGACCCCTGAAAATTGGGGTTACAAGGAAATATCCAGAGATAGCACAAGGACAATAGATAAGTTACATAAGAGGAACGGTAAACATTGGACAACTTCCAAAATCACAAAATTGATTTTTAATTATTAATGATCGATATAATAAAGCTAAAGGATGTTGCTAACTACTAAACTTGACATCAAAAGAGTCAAAAGTTTATAAAATAATAAAATTAAAAAAAAAAAAAAAAAAAAAAAAAAACATTGTTGCAAAAGTCCATACCCACACAACATGCTGTCATGAGGGTCCTTGATTACCTGGGCCCCATTTCATTTGATTCACAGATTGGGCAATTGCACCATCTACGTGTGCTGGATAATGAGTATGTGGGCTGGCCTTTGCGTACACACCGCTATAGGGATGAACAGTCAAGGCCAAAAAATTTGCAAACATCACATCAGTCCCCCGGTTGGCTAAACCACTGGGAACCCCATCCCCTGTTTACTCATCACACGCCCGCAAAGACAGGAAAAACGTTGGGGTTAAAAACGAGTAGCAATCTGATCAAAATAATTAATACAAATACAGACAGACTCCCACAGTTTGAATAATTTTTTTGTGTATTACTTAAAAATAGTCATCTTTGTAGACCTAACGCGATGTTATCCTGCAATAGTGTTCACCAGTGCACTGTACTATGCCCGTACTATTGCCACACTTAACTATTCACTGTAGTAAGAATCAATGTGAAATCGTTATAGTAAAACACAAATAGTGACTGCCTAATGTCTGCAAGATAAAAGATAGCACTTTGACAAATTTTTGGATGTTCCATTATGGGAAAATCCAAAATTGTCTTGTGATATATTTTATTATATAACACAATACAAAAAAAAAAATATTTCTGTCTTTGATTGGTGGCTATATATCATGTACCTAAATAATTTGAGACTAGTTCCCCACAATTTCACAGAGGGAAAACGTTCCCATAAAAGCTACTATTTCGCCCCCATTCACCGGAATGGTATTTTTATGAACTTTTTTCCCTGGCCAAAAAATTTAGGTCGTACTAGGCTTGAGTTTCGGTGGCAGGCTGGATCTCGACGAGATGTGACAGGTGTTCAAATGACAGAAAAGTATTTTATATGTTAGATAAAACAAGATATTGACTGCCTCTATATTCATGAAAGGGTGCAAAATACCTCCCCTCGGTGATTGGAGACGCGGGCCTACTATTTTCACTCGCCTTCGGGTCTCGGAAATAGTAGCCACGGTCCCAGTCACCTCGGGAAGTTATTTTGCACCATTCCTCATCATGAGCGTCAATATTGGTATACTATGGCACTCCCGGCATTCCATATTTGTATCAAAAATGCATATTATTATAATAGTATTACGTCACCATAGCGACAGGTACAGGTTGGCGTCCGCCGGTAAAAAAATGGACCCATTATATGTCGGTTCCAAAATCTGAAACTCTCATTTTCAATATAATTCAGCAAAATCGGCCCATTTGCATAGTAACTTGGCCGGAAAAGCGAAATCAACGATTTTCAGTGGTGATTGATCTCTCCTCCCCGCTCCCCCCCCCGTATCACATTCCATGAAAAGGATACGGAGAACCTTTTATATAAACATTAAGTTATTTAGAAAATTGAGGGTGCATCCATCAGAAATCTCTGAGTCAACTCTATCAAGTTTGTCACAATCCACATAATTTCCAAATTTTCATATAGTCATCGGAAGATCTATTTTGAGGGAAAACACCTACAGATGGAGGGAAAAACACTAAAGATGGGGAAACACATACAAGGTGGCAAAGAAGAACCGGAACCCCTAAAAGTCTAATTCAAGTAACCATCATAAACTTTGGCTGGAAATGAAAATGGGTAAACCGGGCCCATAAAAACTACTTAAGAATTCAGATTTTCATCGAAATTCTCCTGCCTAAGTAAAATACTCTGCTCTTGTTTTCTTCTTGCGCCAAACAAACCTTTGCCTGCCAATTAGAATAATCACAACCAGATTAATTTCAACTTCAATTTAGGTCAATACACTTTAATTCACAACAAAAACGTAGTTATTCAATTAGCCACACATCTTTTATTAATCTTTAATGTTTTGTTTTTGAATGATTTACATTAATTCCATTTTCAAAAAGCATTAGGTACGTTCTGATAAAGATTTTGGAGATGTTATCTTAATTAAGAGACATGGAAAGGCAACATTTCCTTCACCTGTATAGATCTATACATAAAGAGCCATTACATAGGTTTAAACGCGATGCATCAATGAATGCAAAGCCTATCAAGTCAGTGATGGTAATTCAAAGAGGACTTTTTTGTGACAACATTACTTTACGTACAATGGGAATACTATATAAACAAATTAACTTGGTAAAAAAATTGTGGGGTAAGAACAAGCGGTTGTTCTCAAACCACATGTCTTGCCTCCTCTTTGTGATCACAAAATTGTACATTGATGATGGGTTAAAAGGTCCTAAAGTGGGTCAATGGGTGTCCATTTCGAACACACACCATGATCACGTGGCTTTTTTCTGACCAAGCTATGCTGCAATCAGCTCAATTGTGTAGCAGAATGAAAACAAATTATATAAGTTTACAAACACCAAGCCCACCTTTAATTGGCACCATTAGCTTTTGACCCATCTCACTGTTGCAATCTGCTCATCCACCAAGGACACAGTTCATTGCTTGTACTTGTACTTGACCTGAACGACCTTGTGGGATTGGTATCATATATCATCCCCCAAAACCATAAATAAATTGGTGAATGGAAACTACTGAACTTTGCCAGGGACTTGAGATTTGACCCATAATATGGGGTCACAATCATTGTTGAGTGATTCTTCTAGCTGAATTTGGTTCAATGCATGTGACCCTTGAATCCAATCTGTTAAAAACTGAACATATGATGGTGGGGGCAGTGTTCCTTCTGACCAAGATTGGTGATAGCAATTTATCTGTGACACAAAAAGAAATTCATAGATTTTTCACAAGAATGCCCCTTAAAGCAAGTGTATAAAGTCTTGTGCATTCCCGTTTGTGTGTGTTGGGGGGGGGGCCCTGAAACCCACTTGGTCAGGTGAACTTTTTAAACAACCTCTGGTCCTGCTGGGGTAAATCACACAACACATAAACAGGGGAAAAAATGAAAATCAGTGTACGGATTCAAAACAGCGGTCCAAAACCGATTTTTGCAACGCGCACCCAAATCTCCCCAAAAAAGAAACCCCACTTTCCTGAAGGACGCTTTCCATAAATTTGGTTCATAATAAAATCATCATATTTTACATTGGCTGATTTTTTTTTAATTTACTGGACTCGAGTACGATTTTAAGGGCCAACCAAATTTGAATATCCCTCAAAATGATTAGCATATTTACGCCATGGCCGATTTGATTTTTTGCCACCAAAATAGCCAACTGATATTTAGCAATGCATACACTTTGGGCAAAAATAATTGGTCCATTCACAAAGGGGGTCTCGAACCACATGACGCCCTGTTGCGCGATCACTTGCTTTTTATTGATGAATTTTGGGCAAATGATGATTAGAGAAAACAAATGCACTGGCGAGAAGTGTTACAAAGGTCAACATGGGGTCATCAAAGGGCACAGAGGTCACCAAGGTCACATGAGGTCACCCCAACCCCGCCCCCAGCCCTGCCCCCCGACGCACCCTCCCCCTCCTGACAACCACACCCCACCCCCCTCGCATCCCACCGACTGACCCTACCCCCGCACACCGATTTGTGAATGGGCCAAAGGTGAACATATAATGTCACCAAGGTCACATGAGGTCATTAACACGTGATGTCAAGTTCACATGAGGTTCACCAAGGGTCACATGGGTAACAAAGGACACATGAGGTAACAAAGGTACACAGTCACCCAAGGTCACACAGTCAACCAAGGTCACCGATGCACCCCAACACCCTTCCCCGATGCACCCTATCTCCCTCACGCACCCTACCTTGGACCCCACCCAGATGCACACCACCCGACCACTCCCGACGCATCCCCGCACCCCACCCCTCCCCCGAACCACCCCACCTCGCCCCTACCACTCTACCCTGCCCCTGCACCTCCCCAACACCCACCCTGCCCCTCCTCCCCATCCCTTCCCCTCCCCTCCCACACATCCCCTCATTAACACCCCACCCGGCCTCCTATCCAACACCCCACCCTGCCTCCCTCCCCCACACCCCACCCTCTCCCCTCCCCAACACCCCACCTGCCCCCTCCCAACCCACCCCCTGGCCCCCTCCCCACATCCCCCCCTGCCCCCTCCCCAACATCCCACCCTGTCCCCCCCACCCTGCCCCCTCCCCAACACCCACCCTGCCCCCTCTCAACACCCCACCCTCCCCCCGCCATATATTCACACACAAATTATGTTTCTAGTTCGTCAGTAGCACAGGAATTCGCATATCGTGTACAGTTTTAGCGATTACAAATTACCCATATTTAATTAGCTCTTTGCATACCTAAGCCGCATGTACATAACTTTCAAATAGAAAAGAAGATGCGCACCATAATGGTTTTTTGCGTGCAGGGAAGGAATTTTTGGCATATCCGATGTAACCGTTTCAAAAATCTGCGATTATGCCTGATTTTTGCATATTAATTAGTTCATTTGCATATGTAACGTTTTCGCCATATGCCCAACATCTAACATCAATCATGGAGGCTCATGGAGCCGGATAACTCTTACCCGCTTCCTCCACCAAGTTACATCATATAAGCCTTAACGGAACTCCAGATAACCTTGCACACAATCCTTGCTGGAAAAGGTTATCATTTTGACCGGCCACATATAAGCTAATTAATATTCATGAATTGCAAAAATGCAGCCAAAAGCTACAACATGATATTTCTGGCACCTCACCTTCACCCTACCAAGTATGAAGTAAATCGGGCTTACGTTTAGCCAGCAGAGCATTTCAAAAAAGGTTAACCGAATGTCTGAAAAAATATGCAAATAAGCTCATTCAAATACAATGATATGGCAAATAATGCAAGCCAAAGCTACACATATATTGTTGCTGCCCATCACTCTAAATCTACCTATCAAGTTTGAAGTAATCGGGGTGCGTTTAGCCTACAGAGCTTTTAACAAAGGGGTAACCGAACATATCAGAAACGGACGCCGACATACATACGGACACACAAATTTGGACTAAGATGTGCCTCCTGAAACCATTGTTCAGGCACCACAAAAATGCAGCACAAAACACAAATGGTTGGGTCCACGTGATCCTCCCTCCCCCCATACACTTAGTGTTAATTGGCCCAGCTTGAACCCCATAAACCGGGATGAAGTGTTCTTCTGACCTAATTGGTTGAAATTGGCTCAAGAACTTGGGAGGAGAGAAACAATTGCAACACTTTAACAAATACTGACAGACATAAACAAACATGTTTTAAACACATATAAATAAATAAATTGTCTACAAATAGTAACCGACCATTCCTCTCTTTGCTATCATTAGATAGGTTTAGTCTGTTAACAAAAGCTAAAGTGTGGGACAAAGGATCATTTTCAAAAGTCCACTAATTAAGCTAAATTAGCTAGTATAGGTACACACATACAATTGGTTTCTTTCTGGGCTGCTCTGAGCAACACATTTGGGTTTCAATTGTTACTTCTTATTTTATGAACATTTGTTTTACAACACCACATCACACACACCCCGATACGTACGTAACGTTCTACGTAACGACGTAACGTAGCATAAGCACATACAAACACACACACATACATACATACATACCTACCTACATACATACCTACACACAACAAACACACACACATACAATTTGGTTCTTGGTCATTCTCTGAGCAACGATTGTTCAATTCTTATGTTTGAACATTTGTTTAGTAGGCCCAACACATATGACAGCCAAAGAGACGAGCACAGACAGACAAAATATGGACACACTACATGGACCGACACAGACACACACACATGGGAATTCCAGACCTTTTATTTTAAATTGAGAAAGAAAGTGGATTTTTAATTACAAGGGTAGAGTATATTTACTATAGCAGTCCCTTAGTGTCAATTCTATTGAGAGGGTGCATGCACTGGGCCTTTTTATGAAACTACACAAGTATTCTTAGGATATAAACATTTTTTGAATGACTCAATGTACAGAAATGTTACATTTATTAATGCTATAACATCACATCTGAAATACTACTATACTAGCATATTGCAATGGACAACTGACGAAGTACTGGAGTGTGTTACACCAAACACATTGGATGTGTCCGTGCTTAATTTCCTGTGACCCTACTTGGTAAATAAATCAGACCAGCACCCTGACCAACACAACTAAGGTCAACGATTAGACCGCAAATGCATCAAGCTAGCATTATTAACATATAACAGCTAAGACAAGTGATCTGCATGCAAAAAAATGCCTACTAACTGTCACCTTGGAAATCAGGGCAAAATACAGAAAAGTACCACCCCAAAAAAAAAAAACAATTTGAACTCAAAATTTCAAAAATTTGTAACATAGAAAGCACCAGCAATTTCAATACTTGCATAACTGTGATTTTCACAAGAATTGAACAAGATACAAAAGACTAGTTTCGATTTTAGTGGCTGCCCTTGACAGAAAATCTTCTACTTGATGGGAAAAGCCTATCTATTGATAGGCTGAAAAATCAAAAACATTGTTACTAATCTCTTTATTTATACATATCTTTTGTCTAAACTTTTTTCTTTCTTTACCTTCATGATGGCTGTCCAGTCTTCAAGAATTTCATGGTCCCTAAGCATGTAAATGATGTACGGACGTGCAAAGCAGTTAAGGACAAAAATGAATTTCAGTAAAATTAACTCAATCAAATTCATTGGAAGCATTACAGTTTTTGTAAACAAATTTTTTTCACCCTCTTTGTTGTTTAAAAAAAATGCACAAAATTACACTTTTTTGTAATTGTGTATATAAACTCAAACACCTGTAAGGCAATGACAGATATTTCATATGCATCACTATAATTTTTCATCATATCTTTTTTATGAATTAAAATAATTTGTACTTGCAGAAACTTATTGGTGTCCCAAGGTTGTATACTTTCAGGCCATCAAAGCCAGAAGAACTTTTTAACAAACCTAAAACACACAGAAGCCATACCTGCATACACGCACACGTTCATGCACACGCACACGTTCATGCACACGCACATACACACACCCAAAAATGCAAGTACACTCACACATATACACAAGCACACACACACACACACAAACATACCACACACACATGCACACAATCTAATAACAAAACCAAAGGATATCTGAGACTGTGACTGGTTTCTTCTTCCTGTCAGGGTGCAGAGAATCAAATTTCTTGCCTTTCTGCTTCAAAGCTTGAGACTCATTCCATAATTCTGAGAAGAAAAATCACAGACATCATGACATGTAAGATTTTCACCTAAAATACCATTCAATGCATTCATACAGGGATGGAATGATCATGTAAAATATATTACTGCTTCCTGCAAGCACATGTATGCATTATACACATTCATACTTACAAGCATGTATGCCTAAAGCACTTTACAAGCTTACAATAGAGAATGAAGTAAATTAACACTAACTGTTCCAAAGTATAGAAACTCTACTCTCAGTAAGTTGTTTTGGTCCATTCAAGGATCATTCTGGGTGACTTTGGTGAATAACCCATCCATTTCTGGGCAGGAAAAAGCATTTTAAAAATTTCTTATGACCTCAAATGACACCTGGTTGAGCTATAATCTCTAATCACTGAACAATTCATTTTGAGGGTTAAGGGCAAAAAAGGCCCCATCTGTAATAGCTGCCAGGTTTTAGATTTAGCAAGTATAACACTTGATAAGAACACAACTGACAAATGGCAGCTATTGCAGATAGGGCCTTTTTGCAGTAAACCCTCGATTTGACCATCCATCAAAGGATGATTGGTTGAGCTAACCACTGAACAGAACTGTCATGGTGACAACCCTTATACATTTACATCTGTCTAATGATTAGCACATTCTCAGTTGCATCAATGTTTTCTGCTACCCATACCACCTTGGAAACACTGTTTATAACTTAGGTAGCAAACAGAGGGTGTTTTGAATCAATACCACAATGCATTGCAATGTGCCTATACTGTACTAAATACATGTCAGTACTTAAAGTGACAAGAGGAGATTTTTTTATGATATGAATTTCTCTCAAATTTCACTGGATCGGTTGTAGACCACCTACCGAGAACCTTGGAAGGTTTATTGGACAAACAGGTGCAAAAGAAAACCGCAATCCTTGTTTTGAACTTGCCTGCTATCGTAATCGTTCCCCATAGAAACCCACGCTTTGACTTTCTGTCATGCACGACAGAAACTACTAAATCATCATCTTATTACATAAAGACCGTGTATTCGGCTTATTCACTTCAGGTGTGATCTAATACATTGGTAAGCATTCCAAATATGTAAAAAACCTAGGTTCGAGAAAAATTGGGGGCGCTTCTTTCTGGAAATCTCATGTCTCTTTAAGGGATAAAAAGTGTTCAAGAAGTTTAAGAACCACAAGACATTACATGATCATGCAAAACATTAAAAATTACTAGCACCTTGTGGGCTAAAATGAGTGTAAAAGTCAAGGTTTTTATGTGTTAAAAATAGGATTTTTGTGGGGTCACATGACCGTATGGAAGTGAAATTTCCCAAAACCAGTGCTTTGTGGGATTGACTCAATACACCCTCTGGCAAGCAAAGATATAAAATGAATATAATAACATACCTGTGGTAAGATCAATGTTGTGTCTATCCTCTTCTAAACGTCTTATCTTTTCTTCAAGCTCAGCGCGTAAGGCATCTTTTAACAATAATTTCTCACTCTGAAATTAAGCAAAACAAAACACTCACCTCATTATACAAGGACTACTAAATAGTACACACTTCAGTATCAGTATAAATGTGTCCATTGGTCAATAATGAACAAGTATGTGACACAAAATGAACAAGATAAATTGTCAAGGTACATTTTGTGATTTTTACTTGCACTTGTAAAAGACATGAATTATCAACAAAAATTAGAACATGGCCTGTTAAGATATTTGGGGGGCTAAAAGCATTACCATGTTTGCCAAAATTTTGGTGACAATTGTCTATATTATATTTCAAGTAAAACTACCTCTTTAAACCTACCTCATGGTTTTCATGTGCTCCTTTGCTCTCACTTTCATGTTTATTATTTATGTTATTCAGCCGGAGTTCCCTCAGTACACCAGCGATGTGAGCCCGCATCTTGATACTTTTCTCCAGATCGGATAACGGTATCAGGTACTCCTGGGCACCTTCACTTTGTACATCTTGGAGTCTTTGTTCAACTTGCCCTATTCTCTCAAAATAGAGCCTTGAAGGGAAAAATACAAGATTAGGGTTAGCTAAACACCACACTGGCTGAATGCATCTAAAATTCCTACACTTTTGATGCACAGAATTATAAACATATTGGTTTTGACTGCTTCAAAGTTCATGTCATGCCTTTTAAAAAAATAGTGTGGTTTCTGAGCCTTTCTGCTAGTTGACTGGCAGTGTTTTTCAAATGACATCAGTAGATAACAAGATAAAAAACTGCTTCTAACATATAAGGCTCAGTTGTTAACATCTTCTAGACCAAACACATGAAGAAGGCAAACTTGTATTTATGCGATGCGTAAAAATGTCCCCACCGAATGTCGCGATCACTAAGAAGTGTCAACAACTTAAACTACACCAGACCACCCCCCTTAATTCTGACCAACACTAAACCCGGGATCACTATACCACCCTAATAAACCATGCAATGTCCTTGCACACACCAAAATAAATTGGCACCATTTTCTGCCTAAATTATCCATAACTCACTAAAAATAGCTCTAAACAACATAACCAGTTGATGAACTCCATCCATAACTCACCCAAAGTTCCTACAATATACCCAAGTTTGGCTACTCTCATCTAGAAAAAAGTTAAAGCCAAATGTTGACCTTTAATGCAATATTGACCTTTTTGACATTTCCCTACCCCTGACAGACCCAGAGGATTACCCTGGGGGAATGAATTACATGGTTAGTAGGGGATTGTGCCTTCCTACAATATACCCAAGTTTGGGTAATCTAGCTCATCTAGAAAAAAAGATATGGCCAAATGTTGACCTTTTCTGTGCAATATTGCCCTTTTCCCCTACCCCTGACAGACCCAGGGAAGGACCCTAGGGGAATGAATTACATGGTAAGTACAAGTTTCCCCTCCTACAATAAAACCAAGTTTGGCTACTCTAGCTCATCCAGAAAAAGAAGATATGCCCAAATGTTCCAGGTTTAACAATTTTATCACAGACACACAGACAGAGCCCATTTTATAGTCCCAAAAAAAAAAAAAAAAAAAAACCCAGACCACCCCCCCCCCCTTAATTCTGACCAACACTAAACCCAGGATCCCTATACCACCCTAATAACCATGCAATTCCTTGCACACACCAAAATAAATTGGTACCATTTTCTCCTAAATTATCCATAACTCAACAAAAATAGCTCTAATCTGAACAACATAACCAGTTGATGAGCTCCATCCACAACTCACCAAAAATCTCTCTAAAAACAACTCATCGATAAACTCATCTATAACTTGCCAAAAATATCTCTAAAAACAACTCGTTGAAGAACTGCATCCATAACTCACCAAAAATAACTATAAACACAACTTGTCAATGAACTCCATCTATAACTCACCAAAAAATAACTCTAAAAACATAGCTCATCAATGACTCCATCATAACTCACTAATAATAACTCTAAAAGGTCAAGGGTCAAACGTCAGCACCCACCAAGCGGGCCACCAAGATGGTCAAATATTGACATTTTATGTGAAATGTGTACTTTTTAACATTTCCCCACCCCCTGTCGGACCCAGGGGACTGGGGAGGACCCTGGGGAAATGAATTACATGGTTAGTAGGGGGCTTGTGCACTCCTACAATATACCCCAAGTACTAGCTCATCTAGGAAAAAAGATATGGCCAAATGATATTTCCTCACCCTCTGACAGACCCAGGGGAGGAACCTGGGAGATGAATTACATGGTTAGACTAGGTGTTTGTGCCCTCCTACAATATACCCAAGTTTGGCTACTCTAGCTCATCTAGAAAAAGAAGATATGCCCAAAAGTTCCAGGGTTAATATTTTTATCACAGACATACGGACAGAGCCCATTTTATAGTCCCCTTCCGAACTTGTTCGGCAGGGACAATTCCAAATAGAAAATGAAACTTACAGTTCCCGTAGATCAGTGAACTGCCTCTCAAGCTCATTCATAAAGTTCATACATTCATCACGTCGCCTCTCACAGTCTTCCTCATCATATTCTATTTTAACAAAAATAATATACAGAGATACATGTATTAAAATGAATCAAAATTTTGGTTCATCTGAACTAGAGAAACCAAAAGAAACTGCAGTGGTCAGTTTCTCATGAAAAAAGCAGCAATGTAATACCATTCGTGTTCATTTCGAAAGCAAAGATTGGCTATTGCGACATGCAGCCAATGCACTTTGTGGGCAGACCAGCTGATATCAGGTTACAGTTTCAATGAAAAACAGCCTCAGAGAAGCGAGACATTATGTCTAGAAATCAAGGGCAGGTTCTGGCCAGAATTGCTAAATGTCTCACTAGCTTTAGGGTCATTCCATGCCAAAACAGTGAGGTGGTTCACCATGCATCTTGCCATGATCTTGGAGACTTGGATTTTGTTCTAGCTCTGCTCAAAGCAGTGGCGTACCGACGGGGGTGGGGGGGGGGGCACAGCTGTTTGAAAGTCTCATTTATTATGACAACACGAGAATAAAACAAAAAATATCAACGGCGACACACTTTTTGACAACTAATTTGGAGTCAGTATTTATACCAGTATCTACATCCTGTGTAAATATGATGAAATTTCATTGCGGGCAAATATGATTTTTCATAAAAATCTGGTTTTACACGTCTTTCTATGGGAAATAGGCACATAGAGGGCGCTATAACATACAAATTATGACCTTTGTAGGCCTATATGGCAAGATTCCCGCAATGGTTTTTCCTGATTTTTGCGGTGGTAAAAGCTCTTGCATGTCCCTACTTATATCAGTTGTCAAAATTGTGTCGCCATTGTTTAAAATTGCTCTCAAAATAAAAGAGACAATTTGCATGGGGTCAAACAGCTGTGGGGGGAGGGGGGAAGTTGCCCCCTCTGGCTCGAAAAAGCGGGACGATATGGACCAAAATTATACATTTTCACGCTTTTTGGGCAATTTTTACCAATTTCAGCTAAAATTTGAGCAAAATTAATGTAAATTTTGCGATTTTCGCGCGCGCATTTCATCAAATTCAGACTTAATTGGGGCAATTCACCGGGACGACATGCGAATTTTGCCCCCTCTGGTGGGACGACTTCGAAATTTTGCCCCCTCTGGATCGACTGCCTCGGTACGCCACTGGATCAAAGACAGTATTTGTGATTCCCTAGGGGAGGTAACAAACAAACAAATCATGTTTCATTCCATTTTACAGCAGCCTGTCAATGTTTGGCAACCTTGAGGAAAATAAGGTCAATTTGGTTGAGTCACTAGAAATAGGTCAGCTGCCATACAAATGCTCAAGGCATACTCATGTATGTACCTTTGGGCAGTGCTCAATGGACTATTCCTAACAGCTCCCCATTCTGCACCTGGGTGGAGTGAGGCAAGCGAGGTGAAGTGCCTTGCCCAAAGGCATGGGTTCGAGTCCTGCTGAGGCTTGATCGAGAAACTATCCGTCAACTAGGTGGAGCTGTCACATGCGCAATATTTTTGTATATAACGAAAGTGATTTTTTGAATAAACATTCAAGCCACATAGTTAAATTTGGTATTAAATTAAAGCATGCGTGCAGGGCAACAAGAAAAAAAAAAAAAAAAAAAAAAAAACGAGGATTTAGCTTAGGATCTGGTCTAAACAATAAAATCAAAATATCTCACAAAAATGCACAGTTTATATTTTTTCTAATTTTTTGTTTGATTGTATAGTTTTTTTTGGGACAGTCTGTATTTGTGAATCTCTAGGGGAGGTAACAAACAAACAAATCATGTTTCATTCCATTTTACAGCAGCCTGTCAATGTTTGGCAACCTTGAGGAAAATAAGGTCAATTTGGTTGAGTCACTAGAAATAGGTCAGCTGCCATACAAATGCTCAAGGCATACTCATGTATGTACCTTTGGGCAGTGCTCAATGGACTATTCCTAACAGCTCCCCATTCTGCACCTGGGTGGAGTGAGGCAAGCGAGGTGAAGTGCCTTGCCCAAAGGCATGGGTTCGAGTCCTGCTGAGGCTTGATCGAGAAACTATCCGTCAACTAGGTGGAGCTGTCACATGCGCAATATTTTTGTATATAACGAAAGTGATTTTTTGAATAAACATTCAAGCCACATAGTTAAATTTGGTATTAAATTAAAGCATGCGTGCAGGGCAACAAGATGCAAGTGATTGGTTTCTTAAAATATTAATCATATTCCACTAATTGCTTTTTAATTACAAAAATTAGAAGTGGAGGAGCAGCAGGAGCAGCGTTTCATGAAAACTGACCCCACACGGGTCATGTGTGTACAAATTTTATCTCTTCTAGAGATTATCTTACAACCACATACTTTCAATCAGAAATCTTTATTATCGGATGTTTAATTGTTGTTTAGGCTCAAATTTGCATTTATGGCATAACCGATGCCTTAACAATGACTTTCAATGGTAAAATTGGCATTTTTATAAACCTTGCGCAAAACTATTTTGCGGCAGCATGTACCTAGAAAGTTATATATCTATGGAAAGCTTCTACTTTAAGATACCAAATCTGCAATATTAAAATGTAGTTGCCACAGCTTTTGAATTCAGGTGTGTTGAAAATCACATCTTTTTCATCATATTTTGCACATTACAGTTGTGTTTACAACTCCCAAGTGGGAATAATGTTACATTGGTCTCAACTGTATTTCTGGAATCCTTGATTAGTAAGCTTCAAGTTAATGTACACTTTTGTAGGGGCTGTGGGTTCCTGAAGAGAGCTAGAGCTTTTCACACCAATATCCATGCATTTTACACAAATGAAAACTATGTGACACAAAACTGGCCCAAAAAATGTCATCCTTAGAGTCTTATCTTAAATAAAACACATGAGTTTTGAAAAAAATTCTTATGTTATTAAAATACGAAACATTAAGCAGACAAGCTTAATGACGGAATGTAACGGATGTAACAAGTAACGGAATGACAGAATGTCCTCCCATAGAAACATGTACAAAATTTCTTTGAGTGGCCTAAATTCAGGAGGCCAAATCTCACCACAAAGATGGAGGTACAATTTTTTAAGTTGATGCATTGGTTACATCAGATCTTAAAATTATTTGAGAAAACAATATGTTAATTTTTTATTATTTTAGGCATACCGACTGTTTGAAATACAGCAATTGGTTGCTGAATTTTGCAGGCATGTTTTGAAAAAAATTGGATATATTTTGAAAAAGTAGGTAAAAAATTATTGGTCATATGGATATTGTTTTTTACTTGTTTTAAAGGCCGACTCAGAGATTTCCCAATGAGGGCGCCCTCAATTTTCAAAGAAATTGTGTTTTTTGCATGTACATAATGCTTGTCCATATAATAATCACTGTGTGAAATAGCTATGCTCAAATCGAAGTCCTTCATATAGAAAATCACATCTTTGTTTAAAAATTCCGGATCCGGAAATTTTGTTACACACAGTACCCTATGGCACTGTTATATACACATAAATGTTTACTGCATTAAAACGAAAAATCCGATTCATCTCAAATTTTGGAATTGAGCATTCTAGGTGACTATCTTTAGTTCTAGTTGACTATTTTTAATTAATATTTTACAAAAATTATATTCAGAAATCTCTGAGTCAGACTTTAAGTGATTCTGAAGCCATCGGTGGTGGTCTGTAAGAAAACTTTTTTTCACCCAGTTCCGATGATTTGTCATTCCGTTACCGATTTGGTAATGGAATGACGCACTTTAATTATGTGTAATTAATTAACAAAAGGGATGAATGTGAAAAAATGGCTCATCCTCATTATTGTTGAGCTACCTATTCTTACTCAGGCTGAATATGAACTTTGTTTGTAAACATTCCTACCAGAACTTTTGAAAATAATTTAAAAATATGGTATTTTTTGGTAACGGAATGACAGAAATCCCGTTTTGGAGTAACTGAAGTGTAACAAGCTACTCCAAACAAAAAAATAAATGTTGATATGTCTAATACAACTGAATATGACATTATTAATACCTACTTAAAGTCTATGATGAACTTCTTTTCTTCCACTTTTAATCACAATTTTAACAAAATGGGGAAAAATCCATATTTTTTTTACCATGATGTATAAAAAATTTAAATTTGAGATCATATCTTAAAAATTTGGTCCATAATTCTTTGTTCTGGCATGAACTTAAATTTTTGGGTACCAGGATAACCTTTGCTTGGAATTGCCCAATTTATTAAGAGGGCAGTGTTTTTGTCGCTTGGCACCATTTTGCTCTTTGTACAGAGTCCTACATGGAGAATTACCTGCCTTAATGATAAAGAGGAAATTTTTGTCTCAGAGTACAAAATTAGTGGTTTTTATGCGACGCATTTTCGATTGTATTTCTGGCAATCTTTACACTAAAAAGGTAACTGACCCCTCATTTTAAAGCACAATACATGCTCTACTATAATATTTAGAAAGAAAAATATTTTAACTTAAACATTTCAAGAATAATGCTAAGTAATTAAGTATTAGTGATGGCCGATCTTGATCGGCAGATCGGAAACCTGCCCGATTTTGGCCGAATCGGCTTTGAATCGGGATATGGAGAAAAGTAATCAGCTACAAATCTCCGAAACTGACAATAAAAATCCCAAAGTCTTACTAAAATACAAAACAGATTTTTAAAGCTTACCAATTTTTACCAATTTCTATTGTACTACACTACATTAGGTCATTATAAAGTGCTGCCATCATTTACTGCAAGATCCTGTTGTTGTAAATGTAGGTAATTTCTATTATTTTTGTGGATTTTTACGCAGTACTCGCCTGGTTTGAAAACAGTATTGTTTTCTTAACTCCCGTTATTGGAAATCTCCTTTTTGGTCCCCCCGCCAACTTTGTTTGGAGAAGGGGGACTATAGAAAATGGAGCCGTCCGGGTGTGTGATGTGCGTCCCACGCGACTATTTCAGAACTAAGCAAGTGTGAAGTCCATCTTTGCAACATAGATGTACTCTCAAGTAGGCGGTGGGTGGGGTACAATGTGGGTCATGTGACATGGGTCAAGTTAAATGTGGTCAAAAAAATAGGGTCAAATAAGGCAAACATAGGGCAAATTGCTAAAATAACGTTGTCAAACCACGATATTTTTGATTGGAGCCAAGTGTGGTGTTCCATCTTGCACCATAGATGTCACTCAAGGTAGGCTGCGGATGAGTTCGGATGGAGAGTCATGTGGCATGGTCAAAGGTCAAATGGGTCGAAAAATAGGCAAAAATGGAGTTAAATTGCTATAAACCTATCTGTTGCTGGGAGGATGATGAAACTGGGTGGGTGTGGAAACATCAGTTGCCAAAATTTTGAACGGTCATTTCAGAGGTCATGCGAGGTCATCCAAGGCGTCCAAATCACTTAACATGTGGTAGGCGGGATGACAAATTGGTGGGTGTGGTCACCGTTTAGTACCAAAAATTTTGAAGGTCATTCCAAGTATGCAGGGTCCTTTAGGTCAAATCGCTAAAACATGTGTGAGGAGGGTGAAAATTGGTGGGTGTGGTCACATTCAGTGGACAAACTTTTAAAGGTCATGTCAAGGTCATGAGGGGTCATTCAAGGTTCAAATTCATAAATATGTGGTAGGAGGATGAAACTTGGTGGTGTGGTCAACATTCAAGTACACAAAAATTGTGAAGGTTCATTCAAGGTCATGAGGGGTAGCCAAGGTCAAATCACTAAATATGATGGGGGTGCTAGGAGGATGAAACTTGGTGGTGTGGTCAACAGCATTCAGTACCAAAAATTTTGAAGGTTCATTTCAAGTCATGTGGGTCATCCAAGGTCAAATCACTGGAAAATGTGGTAGGAGGATGGGAAAATTGGTGGGTTTGGTCAAATTCCTGCCAAAAACTTTGAGGTCATTTCAAGGTCATGAGGGGTCATCCCAGGTCAAACACTAAATATGTGGTAGGAGGATGAAACTTGGTGGGTATGGTCAACAGTCAGTGCAAACATTTTGGT
>JAMKCH010005203.1:0-68586 GCA_023653785.1 Ophioderma brevispina | reverse complement strand
CCAGGGACGTCCAAGTTTCTTTAGTTTCTATCCCTTTACCCCTTTCCTTCCTCTCTGGAGATAGGCTAGAAACCAAAAGGCAGTTTTAGGGTACCCTTTTTTTCCAGGTAAGAGGCACCCTAATCTGGATCCAGATCCTGCCTTCAGATATAACCTTATGAGTTAAAAGTTGTAAAATATGTTAATTGTTATTAATTGTTCTTAAGACATTACATATGCCACAACAATTTTATTTTCATATATTTTTTTAAAATTTCAGGCATCTTTTATGAAAAATATTTTGTAAGCTCAGATTAGTTAACTCGGCTACTATTCAATAACCTTGTTTAGGAGATTTGTGTAAACATCAGCCACTATATACAACCTGAAGAAGACACATAACTTGTCTATTACCTATATATAGCTATTTAACTTATTTTTCAATTTAAATGATTAATTTCTAATATAGCATGAAGAGTCTCTTAAATCATTTAATCTAGGGCTACAATCACTCAGGCAATGATGGGAAACGGATTAACTACAACAACAGTTAGGGATATTGTGTGTTCTTCATTGCATCAAATTATGTTATAAACATCACACAGATACAGTAAGTTTAATTATGTCAAATTTGAGATACCCCATTATGTCTTGAATTTTGGCAAATGCTGTTCACAGCACGTGGTCCTATTCCCATTAGCAATAATGACTTCAGCTATTCTATTTTCATCCATTAAGTATAAATATTTCATTGATTGATATTGATTCATCACTGTAAAATTTCCATTTGGGAGAAACATAGCAGAAGACCCAGATACGGTTGTTATTCTAAAGAGTGGAGAGATTGCATCTCGTCTGAGAAATATGTCATCACATTATAATGAAAAGGTGAGATGCTCCCCAAGGGGCACAACCGACATTAAGATTATGCGCAGTCTGTATCGTTGAATGGAATCAAAACCGATCTATTCACTCTGGGCTTGCATGTTTGAGTGGCAAACCTATCTGACCAATTCTTATCTAGACTTCCTGAGCAAAAAAAACCTGTGATTAATATACCCCGTGATATGACAGCATGGCGGGGCCCCTCGGCCTCGCAGCCAAACATTGATCCTATGACGAAAGTCGTGTGTAAATAGTGCTATGAGTATATTGTTGGCGGCAGCGGACATTGGCCAGGGGAGACTTGCCTGATTGCATGCAAGCTTGCCAGTTTCCCTATCTTGATGATGATGTGGCTTTTGGTTATAGACAACTAATAACACACCCAAATACAACTTGTTTGTAGTTCCAATTTACCACATTTTATTAGTTGAGATGGTGAATTTTCGTAGAATGCAGAGTGTGTGGTTTACAAAGAATTAGTGCCAGCTTAATGTTTAATATTTTAATGGCTGTGGATGTGGGTCATTATAGGGGCACATAGTGTACATGGAATCTGGAAGGTCTGCCAAATCAATTACTATTCATGCTAGGGGTTTGTTTCTTGTTTTTGCCAAACACATTACAGATGTTCTATCATGAAAGTAAAAAATGGAAAGGGAATGAAGAAGTGGATGAAGTCAGTGAGGTTAGCAATAGCCAACCTAAATAATTTTTGCCACATTCATGATGATTTGGAGATCTTTTAATAAAAGGAATGGTTATTGTAATTTGTGTGTGATGTATAGACTTTTGGTGGGCCGCCACTATAGGCGTGGCATGACCACTTGAGCAATCCGTTTGTGCGTGTGTATGTGTGTGTGGTATGTGTGTTTGTGTGAATGTGTGGGTCAAACAAATTGTTACGAAGCTTTTTTAAATTGACCTCAATTGAAAAGTTTAACTTCAATTGGAACCAAACTTCTGTCATAAGGTGCCAATGGGATCCCGCATATGTTGATGAGGTCCAATGTGCCTGTTAAGGTCAAAGGTCATGTGAGGTCAGTTGAAAAATGGCTAAAAATGTAAAATTGATCTAAATTGAAAAACTTGAAGTTCATTGGAACCAACTTTTTGTCATAGGTGCACATTGGTATCCCTCATATGTTGATGAGATCAAGGTCACGTGCCAGGGTCAAAGATCAGGGGCGGCCACAGCTTATATTCTTTGAATATAGCGGCGCGCAATCCGAGAACCGCGAAATTCTAGTTGTTAAATATTAAATATTTTGAAATGACAAAACAGAAGAATTGTTAATGTTTAGCATAGAAGAGAGTTTTCAGGGAATAATGACCGATATCTAACTTGGTGACAGGCTTGCAGAACCAATAAAGCCCTAACCACACGATTCGCATGCATGTTGCCTGCATGCTAACCTAGATGATTAGCATGCAGGCAACATGGTGAGTGAGTCCTCTGTTGATTTTACGACCCAAATGTGTCCACCATAGATTGTTAGTAGCTGGTTAATCAACACCGACACATCGTCCTCCTCTATCTAAAGTGTTAATATCCTGAATGTTTGGACCAGTCCCTACATTTGGCCATTTATTTACTTGTACGTGTGTAGAATTCCTAAATTTGTTGTGCAATGGTGTTGTACGTAAGATTTCTACTTTTTTTAGTACATGGCAGAACAGACATTTTTTAATTTCTTTTCTGTACCTTTTATTAGTGAAAGATTTTCAATTGAATGGCAAGAACAGAAAATCATAGCATGTTTAGGGAGGCATTGCCTAATGACCTTGTTTCTTCCTTGATCTCTTTTAGCATTAACTTGATTATGAATTCTTAAACATCGGTGAAATGTAAGCAATTTCCATTGGTTTGATGCCCGGTTTAATTCGTTTAATTGACCCAGGTAGTACGCTCTGCGTATTGAAGTTATTGTTTAGTTGAAGCGCCTCGTGTCCTACCGCGTTTTGCTACTTTCGCGCGCCCCTGCCTACGTTGCGTATCGTTGCGTATGATCGTTGCGTTCAACGGGTTGGTTCGATTGTTGTCACTGGGTGGTGACAGTCCTTTCTTGTTCTATTTAAAAATAAGCCGAAAGCATCGTGAAATTAGTTAAAGATGACCTTAAATGATAAAGAAGGTTTAAGAATGAGATAAAGGTATGATTTTGGGTGAACCGGTATACTCTCTTTACGACGAATTGAACTCCCGCGACAAACCATTTATTTGCGTGGAAGACTCGGCCTCCGGCCTCGTTCTTCCACTGTAATAATGTATCGCCTTGTGGGTTCAATTCGTCGTAAAGAGAGTACCAGTTTCCCAAAATCATAACTTTATTCTCTAATTCCCTTCATGATATTTTGTATGTGGCACTCAGCAGAGTGGTCAAAGTACACTCGGCTTTGAAGAAAATGGGTTATCTACTTTTGCATGGTCGTTTTGGTGAGGCTTGTCCACCTTCTTTTGTGCATTTTGGCAAACCCTCGGCACCCTTCTCACCCCCCCACCCCTTTTGCCAAAGGTCTGGTTATTCTACTGGTCCTCTGGGGAAGTGAACTGTAACCTATAATTAACCAACCTTCGATCGTAGCGTTAGCGCCCCCCCCCCCCTTCTGATACCAAACCCCATCAAATAGGATTGGGGATGAGGCTGTCATTCAGGTCACCCTCCTATATAATCAAATTGTATGATGTTTCTAACTAATCTGCCAAGAATTCACCTTGATGATTCAATCTTTTCTCTGCAATAGTACCAATTCAAGCATTATGTTTTTTTTCGTAGCTTGGATGCAACTTCATTCAAGTTATTTCTGAGGCTATGCCAGTTTAATCTACATCCTAAATACACTCGGAGAGACAATGCCGTGTACATTGAACATGATAAGTTTTGACAGAAATACCAAGGGTACGAACAGCCAGAATCGATACATGTGATCTGTATAAACCCCTTGCATGTTTGTTATTAAAAGTACACAGTCCCCAGATGGAAATTTTCCATGCTGAAGCATATGGCTCTGAAACACGAAACTTACTGTAAGGTTTTTGTGGCTTAGATTTTAGAGAAAAAAGTTGTAATGTGTTTTCCCATAACAGATGCATATTTTGAATTTGAAATGAAACGGTTTAAATACTGATCAAATACAATCATATTTTTAAAATACAAGACAAGAAGATTCGTTTTCAATTACACACACAGCTATGTAGGATAACAGTATATTGCTCTGTATTGAACTCCAACACAGAAACACGCAGTCAGCCACCAGCCAGTCATCCTGTCTGTCTGTCTCTGTCTTTCTGTGTCCTCCTGTGCTAACTGAGGTATCTTGTGCGCCTGCCATTTCTTATGTATTGCCTATTCCGTCATAACTTGTGTGGCTACTTTTAAAAAAAAAAAAACAAAAAAAATCACACAAGTATACCCTGTTAACTGGCTGTCTTCTGTCTGTGTGATATATCAAACCTAAGCCTATACGAACTTGAATCCCATCTGCAACCAAATTGGGTCAAGATGCAATAAGGAACTCATATGTTAATGAGTTCAAAAGATGCATCCAAAGTTCAAAGGTCATCTTTAGGTCAACTAACACTAGGCATCAGGGGACACTATTAGGCGTCCAAGGTTGTCACCATTTGTTTACTGCCAAAGTTTTCTCTTTAAGATATCGTGTAATCACTTTTGGAAGTGACTTTTGGTAGTATAATACCAGCAGGATTTTCAGCAATTTTAATTGGATTTTCAATGTAATTTATTCTATTGGTGTATCTCCAATGAACTTTAGTTGGGTCAATTCATCCATAAAAAGCATTTAAGTTCATGTCTGACCACTTGATTTGAGCTTTGTAGTAGTAGAAGCTCACCTAGCAGGGACATGCACAAGTGTTAGCATGGAATGTGGAATTCTTTAAAGGGGGATGGCCCGATTTAAGTCTATAAGTTTTTCATCTTGATAGAATGGCCTTCACCCCAAAACCCCATCTGTAAAGTTTTGCGCCGATATTTCAACACGTTTTGTTGTGAGAGCTAAAAACATGATTTTGCAATCCCCATAGAATACTGTGTAAAATTACATTGGTCGACCAAAAAGGGGCACATTTTCACTCATAACATCCAAACCAAACATCCTTTAGCCCTAAGATTTCACAGGGTAAATGAGAAAAATAGTAGCTTTCTTCTGATACCAAAATTTTGACCACTTCCGGTAAAATCTGGGCTCCCTGGGGACGAGACTATTAGCGATCAGGCCATGGACCTTTAAGCACATGGATTTATCAAACAGAATGCAACTTTTTACATTCAAGTGCATGCATTATAGCTACTTCTGTAATAGCAGTGAATATCCCTTGGCAAATGTTCAGAGAGCTAGAGAGTAGGAGCTAAATGCTTGCAAATTATCATTGCACATTAATGTGAAATGTGCTATTAAAACAATTATTTGGTTGGACAGTGTACATAGCTTGCTACCATGTACCAAGAACACAAACTGTGTTGGCACTTGTACATGCGCCACATCAAGTACTGTGGGAAACAAACTTGCGGTTTTGTTGGTGGAAGCAATTTTAATGATTTTTGCAAAGCCCTATTCTAGTTACTCTGCTAATATTGATGGTTAACCATTAAAACTGCGGTTTTCTGTTTATATCTTGGGATTGAAATGGATTTGAGAGCTCGAATCTCAGGACGACAATGAGAAAAATATGACCTTTCATCTGATATCAAAATTGATACTACTTCAGGTAAATCAGGGGGGTACCAAAGACGATCAGCACACACCTTTAAATGTTTATTAATGAAATTTTGTTGTTATGGGACAAAAAATTTGAAATCTTAAAAATGATGTAAACTGTGTGATTAATATGAAGTGGCTTGTATGCATATGTGTGTAAATTTTTATCCATCACCATGTCATCTCCTAATGGCTTGTAATTGTCACAATCCTATATGAGGAATGACATCTTAAATATTCTTTGATAGAATGTAGGGCATTGTAGCAGGGTCAAATTATAGTGAAATAGTTGTGCTGGGAAATGCTTCACTTTACTATTTGTACCTCAGGGCTAGAATTTCGGCGAGATTCCGAGAATCGATTCTCGCAAAGATTCTCGTAAACTGCGTGAATCAGTGTTGATTCTCGTAAACTTTATAACTTAACACAGTAGCGAATTAGATGATTCACGCAAACTTTGTTTTGGGGAATCAAGACTGATTCTCGCACACAGCGACGAAATTCTACCCCTGTACCTGGAGGTGTTTTTGATGTGTGAAGAACAAGTTTATGTCAGACATGATTGCCATGTTGTATGAATGGTGTTACAGGATTTGTCCTTCCCGGATTCAACATTTTAGTGAGAGTTATCTGAGCATGGTTAACTGGAATTTGTCACAGATTTTGTCAAGGGCCATTCTTACTAGCATGTATACATCAGCAGTTCCTTTTGTATGTGATGTCAGCCAATACTCCAAGACAATTGGAGTGTAATAGTAGAACTCCTTACAATGACAGGGGTATAGATATTGTGCTAGGATTAAAGTAATTTTGCAAGTTGATTTCAAGTATAAAAAGCAAATCATTTCAAAATATGTTTATAATTAACTATTGAATAGGACAAGATCCATGGAAGCTAAGTAAGCGCAAACATTTAAATCAGTTCATACTTCAATGAGTAGAATTTGCCCCAAAAGAAATTTTCCTGATTTTGGATGAATGTGCAAGCCGGTTGGGAGCCTGAATTAGGCACAAAACGCAATAAAAACCCAAGAAGTGATGTAATAGCTAGTAATCACTAGCTGGACTGCATGCTGCCATATTTCCACAATTCCAAAGACATTTCAAATTTAGACATTCGCTTCTTCTGTTATGCATCAGTGGACATCACCAGATTACTTTCTAAGGCCTAATTACATACGCTTTGAACCTATGCTATATCATGTGCTAACAGAATAAAGCACATGATACAGAGTTGGTGCAAAGGGTATAGGTGGTTAGTGTAATCAATGCCTTTCTAATTAATACGAAGCCACAGGTGCAATAGAGAATAAACTGTGCCATTTTCAACATTTGAGCAAGAGTACCTGTATTCAACAAATATTGAGGAGTACAATAAACCATCTGTTTGAATCTGACAGTGGCAGTATTCATTGACAGGTGCCCTATTGTCATCCTGGAATGTGTGTATAGTAGCCGCCACAATGGCTACTCTTTCCACCATATTACATGTATGCCCTCTTGAGGAAATACATGTGTGTTTCATTCACTGTAAGTTGGGACTACATGCTGTAAGCCTATTATAAAGTAACAACAGGAAACAACATGATCACATTCCATCATACACTAAACATACTGTAGCATGAAAGTAGGTCATATGACAAGGTCAATTTTTTTCACACATCAACTGGGAAAAGCTGATGCATTTATCAGTTATTACTTAACTAATTATGGAGGTTTGGGACACAGTTCATCCTTCTGAAAGTGGGAAAATGGTATTTGACCAACAAATTGCTTTCTAGTGTGTTTGTCTTGAGCTGTGAGAACAAAGTCATAGTAGCACCAGCAGTCGGAGTTTTTCAATGTGATAAAGCTGATACTAATAGTGATAAAATGATTCTCCAAAGTAGTTAATACACACATCTGAATACTGGAATTGATAGGGTCTATTATTAATTTTTCTTTTTGTTAACAAGCATACTTAGAAAAAGATGTAATAGAAAACAATTGATTTCATTGTGGTTTTCAGTTTCATTAATATTGGTCAAATTGTTTGAGGTGGCATAGTTTAATCTAAAAATAACTCCACACCACCTGTCCAGTAATTATTCTACACACACAAGCAGAGGGAGTTTTGAACCAATCACATAATGCATTGTAATGTGCCTATATACTGTACTCTACTAAACACATGTCAGTACTTATGGATAAAGTGTTTCAAAAGTTTAAGAACCACAGATCATTTCATGATCATGAAAAAAAAATCCCTAAGTACTAATGCTTTGTGGGGTTAAAAGAGCATGAAAGTCAGGGTTTTATGTTGTTTAAGAATAGGATTTTTGTGGGATCATCATGACCCTATTGAGGTGAATTTCCCAATGTGGTGCATTGTGTTATTGCTTCAATACACCACCCTCTGACACCCCCGCAAATCAATATTGTTTAAGAAGCTAGCCATAAAACATGTAAATGATTGTTAAGAAGAAGTGCTTTTGTTGTTTGACTGTGTGCATTTTGGAGATAATACACTCATTCATATCAATCTATTGCATTGGTTATTTTTGTCTGGCACTTCTATTAAAGGTGGCCTGTAGTCAGTTCATTCCCAAATGGAAGAAATTAAACAGGTGCTGCACACATGACTCACGCAAGGTAATGTTCGATCTTGCAGGGTAAAGATGGTTCTTCTTGCTTGTGAGCAGCATGTCTTTTGATTAACACACCCAAGTAAAACAATTTCAAAACCTGATTAGAAAGCTGTCGTAGGGGTGTGCTGCATATGTTTTTATTGAAGCATCAGAAAATCTTCCTTTGAAATTGTGTAAAAACTGGCTTAGTTGATCAAAGTTTGTATTGATGTGGGCTATCCAGAAAATAACCAAGCAGAAAATATATTGCTGGCCATCATCACACACAATGAGTATTACTATTAGCTAAAGGTCATGTACACAGGTCAAGCTTTAAAAACATTGCTGTCATCAAAATAAAATGGAAAATTCAATGAAAATCTGTGGAAAAAACATTGATTTTTTGTATGAGTTGACATAATATCTTGCAGTCAAATTTAGTAAACAAATCCCATCACATTGCCACAGGTCAAGCTGGAATAGTCGCTTATAGCATTTCCAGTCTATAACTCGTGTGCAATGTGTTGTAGAACAAAGTGTTTTCATCAGTGTTAGCTGGAATTTTCACTGGTATTATCTGTCTAAAGATTGTTTCTATTGAGCCAATTTAAGTCCTTAATGGCATATTCATGAAAATACAGCTCAATAGAAACACTAAAGATAAAAATCAGAGGAGAGGTTTGAGAAATATCTATCTAAGGAGAGAACTGGTTGTAATGTCTGTGGCTCTCTGTCAAATTAATAAAAATGTCAACATTGGGTCCCTTCTGGCACATTGTTTGATGGATTTTTATGAAACTTGGAATACACTTGAATACTGATAATGACCTTAGTTATGCTGATGAATCACCTAGAGTGTTAACTCAAGTATGACAATAAGTAATCTAATGGATCGTTTGAGCTCAGTGTTGACAAGATTTTCAAATTCGGGGTTAATCAATAGACTTAATCTAGTGTTAACACCTGACTGTGTTTCAATAAGTGAGCCATTTATGTTGGTAGATTGTACAAATAGTTACTAAACCCATCATAAGTCCAAACCCATTAGAACTCGTCAAAAATTAATGTTAGTTAGAATGGGTTTGGACCTAGGATGGGCTGAATGACTTGGGATGCATCATAATTCTGTTAAAGCCACCTGGGTCACATAATCTAACCGTCACTTCTTTAACCCTTTCGACCCTGGCCAGTTATGTATATGTTATAACACATAGGAAGCCGTTTGTAAAACACCAACAAAGGCTAGACTTTTTTCATCTTACTTAAATGCATTGTTCATGCTGATTCTGAATATGCCCTGTAAATAAAGAATTTTGACCATTTTGAAACAAAAGTTGACAAAAAGTAAGTTTGAATGGCGACTCTAGTGAAGTCTCTGTTACAAAGGAACACAAAAAGAACATTTATTGCGTCGTCTACCCTAAGGCAGGAAGACACATAGGGATCACTTTGTCCACTGTAGTCTGTTGTTGTCTGTTGTGAAAAAGGGTTAACATTTGCTTGTAATATCCACATACTTTGATGGATTTAAACCAAACTTCAGTCATAGATGCAACATGGGATCCTGCATTTGCTGATGAGGTCAGAGGTCACATACCAAGGTCAAAGGTCATGTGAGGTCAAGTTGTAAGATGGGCTGAAAATGTAAAATTGGCCTAAATTGAAAAGTTGAAGTTCAATTGGAACCAAACTTGAATCATAGGTGCAACATTGAGTCCCTCATTTGTTAATGAGGTCAAAGGTCAAATGAGACCTATCATTACACACCGCGACGGCAGATGACACATGCGGTCCGAGGACCGATGTATTTTTTTGCATTTGCTTTAGTTCTAAACAGACTATAAATGTGTGTGCAAGACAAAAGACTAATGGGAGACCAATTGATGTCAACAAAAACTGCCATTGTGAATTACTATAGCAATCTAGTGATAGCGTTTTGGGACAACAGTGAAGTGTTTTTTAGCTCTAGGGAAATTGTCTAGTTTAGGAATGAAAGGGGACAGTATCTATGTATCATCAAACAATGTCAGAGGCAGCTGTTTCCACAACATAAATATGATGACAAGTGTTCCTTGCTGTAGCTGTATAGGCCTAATGGTATTGTTTCCTTGTGGAAGCAGGTGCTTTTGGGGGGTTTGTCAAATGGATAAATGCAGATTTTGATTCACTCCTGGTTAGCTGTCTGAATGTGTGGCTACTTGTGTGTTTACACAATTAGATGATTTGGACATATGGCCAGGGGAAGGGGAAGAATGTTGGCCCATAAAAGTGATGCTTGAAAAACCAAAATGCCTCCATGTTAGGCAGAAAGACAGATCTTGCAAGTAGGATTGGTCATTAGTTTGGGCATTATTTTCCCAAATTGACTCTAAAAATTGGTGAAAATATATTTCACTTGCTTCAATTACGCTTATTCAAAATCTTGGAAACAGCAATTTAAAATAAAAATGCCAAAGCATCAAATCATGGTCAGTTTGGTTCATCCCCTTACCTTAGGATGCATTAAGTGGAGTTTGTCATCTTATTTGCGGTCCAAATGATATCCTTAAGTGAATGCTTATTTCCAAAATTTCAGTTAGTTTATTTCTTCTTTAATGGAGGACACTCAGTCAGTGGCAATACAAGTAGCCTCAGAGGAAGAAGAAGAAAATGTCAAAGGAAGGCATCAAATTGGACCTCCTAAATATTCAAGCCTTATGCAAGAAACATTAAAGACACTATCAGTGATTAACCCGAAAGATAAAATATATTTGAAACTAGCTTAAAAGTGAGGGATAAGTCTGTAGCACTCTCATAAGGTATATTTTCCAACTGAGAAAATGACAGAAAAGGAAGAAAACGGCAGTTTTCAAAGATATGAATCCCCATTCCAGGGTTCACACTAGGTTTTGAAAATAGTGTGTCTTACTTGGACGCAAATTTGTTTCCCTGAGGTTGAAAAAGTGCGTCTACTTCCAATTACATGCGTGTCAAGTTTTAACAGGTTTGAGCACTGTTAGAATGCTTTGGTTTTTTTACACTACTACAGCAAATTACAATCCATAAACATCCAATTCCAAAACCTAGACTAGACATATTGAAAAGTAATTACTCTGATGACCCTTTTAAACTCCAAACTACTTTGGAGTACCATGAATACCCTTTGGGACGGTTAGTGAACTTTAAAAAAGACGTAAATACTGTCAAATTTGAACATATATTTATTTTCACAGATTTGCTACATGTATTTAATACTAACAGAATAATTATTTGTTTGAGTGAAAATGATACAATATTGTGACCATGTGCCAGAGCAAACTCTGTGATTTTGTGTAGTTTTAAGTGGCCATTTTTTTTGCGTCCTATGTGGACGCAAAATTTTACTCTATCTAGACCAAAGTGCGTGTCTACCTTTGGAAAAGTGCGTCATAGACGCAAAAACGCACACTAATGTGAACCCTGCCCCATTCAATTACGTGTTGTAGTAAGTGTCCGAACGGACAGTAATGACTAAAATATCCGATTTTGTCCTTATTAGGTTGTTTCAAGACTTATCACTTGTAGGGTATATTGGGATACCTATACTTTTAACAAAAATGCAAAAACCCGATTTTTGATGATTTTTTCGATTTTCTGATTTAGCAAATCACTGATAGTGTCTTTAAGCAAAATATAACCATTATAAAACTGAAAGCACAGAAACTTAATCATTTACAGTGTGTATACACACATAGCTCTGTCTACACTAGGGTGTAGAAGATTATCTGTAATTTACTTTACTCAATTGTTTAAAAATGAATTGCAAAAGTTTGTCAAACACGATTGTATTCAAAAATGCAATTGATCTTTGAGCCATTATTATTTGTGCTGTTTTCCCTTCCTTTCTGGCAACCACCCAAGTTTATGCATCAGGTACGTATAGTTGTTTGCCCCTTCACAACTCAGTGCCAGCTTTCGCTGGTTACAATAATATCAATGGATGGCATGTAGGTATTTGTACAGAGTTATCACTGCAGTTTATGTAAATAGTGTGTGTACATGGTGATATGTTACATCTAGTTTATGACGTGGTGCATATATTCAAAACCGCTTCAAAGGTTACAAGATAAGAAATTGTCTTACCAGTCAACAACCCTTAGAAAGTAAGTCCCGGTCTTAAGTTTGAATTGTCAGACCCTGCTTTTTGGCGAGGGAGGAGCAAGGAGGAATGGTAAGTCATTTCTCCACTAATGCAAACCTACATGTACTGCAAAGCTGACATTTAGGCATTATGCAGTTTTGTGATGATACCAACTAATATCGTTTTTGTACAAAGCCTAGTTGGACTTTAACCTTTTATTTTCCAGCATTGTTTGCTTTCACATAATTATGAAATATTACATTGATAACTGATTAATAGTGCTGGCAAATTTCCTGTTTAACTTCCCTTTATGTCAACAAATAATGGAATGTAGGAGGAGAAAAATTAGTGTTGACGTGTAGTCTGATTTAAAGGGACACTGGGAGATTTAAAGGGACACTAGGAGACCTCCGAGAAGAAGTGATTTCATTAAATTTAGTCGTAAATGTAAAATGAGACTTGTAATCAATAATTAATAACTCTTTCCAGCCTAAAAAATAAGTTGTGTATAAGAGAAATTCAAAATGACTGGTTCTGGTTTACGTTATAACCTTTAGAAGTGCAAAATTGAATATATATCATTGTGGATAAACAACATTAATCCAGAGGCGATCCAGGATTTGAAAAACGCAAAGTCAAAATTACCGGGGGCTGAAAGCTGTAACTGGTCCAAATAGCTCAAAATGGGCTGATTTTGCAAGAATTTGCAAGAATTACCGCGGAGGGCGCGCGCCCCCTCCGCCCCCTCCCTGGATCCCCGCCTGTTATCTACCCTTGTCTGTAGCTTGTGCTATTGGAATATTGTGAGGAGGAACCAAATTTCAAATTTTCCCTTTTAATTTTATGTAAGAATTCGTGAAGTTTTAAATTGTCATTCATGGAGGTAGAATTTATTGCCTTTGTCTTCGCTGTTATCACTGTGTTACCCACCAGAAACATCCCATACACATGCACAATGGAGACCATAGCACCTCATATGTTAAGCATGCAACTCAATTATTTTTGTTCAATCAATCTTTGAACTATTCCAATTCTACAAGTACAAATCTTGTGCATAATTTCTAAGGTTGAGCCTCATTTTCTACCACTTGGGTGTGTATGAACTGTATGGAAGAACAAAACCATTGGAATAACATATTGTCTTGCTATGGACAAAGGCTTTTGGATGATGCTATCCAAAGAATACATCTTAAACCTATGTTCAAGTTAACAACTGAACAGTCAATTGAGGGGCATCTATGCTAAAAATATCTATTCCATGTTGTGGATAGCAAATCTAATTGTACTTGCATCTGCTTATGTGTGCGGTTATGGAACTTGACCATGTTAATGGACTTGTGTTCCTATTTATATGATAATTCTCATCCACATAGGTGGAGCCCACCCTCATAAAAACATAAGCAGACGCATGCATAGACACACAAACACAAAACAACACATTACTAGGTTATTTTGGCCTGTGCATTAGTTGAACATGATAGATTTGTTGTTATGCCCCTCGACTAATTTCCAATAGCCATCAAAAGGCCCTTTCAATGGGTTTCCAATAGCTATGGGTTAAATGACTCAAAATTGGCCAAGCTGCATGTAAGACACTATTTCTACCTCGTGCTTCAAAATACCTTGACGTCAGCCTAGTTCATCAATCATGTAATATTGATAACAAGAAATTCAGGCCATGGGTAAGCTGAGGGATAGGACTTGAGCAAGCCTTACTGGGGGAAGGACTTGAAAATGTCTGTTGTTGTGAGTGGTATTCTGAGCTTGCATTCTGCAAGGAGGATGTACGAGCTAGTTACTAGGTAAATAAGCCACCATTTCATGTACAGATTGAAGCAGATTTTCCAAGGATTCAGAATTGTAAATACACCAAATATCTATATAAAAAATTGTTTCATAGTTTTAGTTTGAAAATATATATTTTGGAAACAAGTGTTCATGATGCCTCGCATTAACAACACCATTACACTTATGCAACTAGTGGACAAGGAGTGTTGTTATTCTTCACAGTAATGCCTAGGTATTAATTATTAATTAAAAACAGGCAGGCTAGTAAGGCCAAACAGTGCCCGCATAATGAGATCAAACTGTATGCCTCTTGAGACATGGAAGTGAAATAAAAATGTCGCCTGCCCCAGCTTGGCAGGCATGCAGTAGATTAATGAGGTCAATGTACAGTGTGTAAGGCTACGTATTACCTTAGTCATAATCTGGACCAGGGCAGATTGAGTGGGGGGAAAGGAGGTTCTATGTGAGGATATGAGATATATGGATTATACTATGTCCAGGAGTTTATTTCTACTTTTCGCGGGGGTTTGCCATTGCTAACGCGAGTGTGCTGAGTGTCGCACTCACATAAGGCCCGTTTGGATTGTGACATGCGCCCCCGTGATTGTTGCTTTAAAATTTGCTGTGTGTTCAACTTGTTGCTATGCTGAGCCGTGCATACGGTCGTGACTTAGACGTGCAATTGAGGAAAACCTAAACACATGGACAGTGGACATAGTATAAGGTATTGTACAATGCTGGCCTTGGATATTTTCTCATTTACATCTTGGATGGAGAGAAGACAAGCCTCAACCCTAACACACCATATGGGTTCATAGCATATTTCCAAGGAGGAGTGAAGGAAAAGGAAGAGAAAGTGCAGAAATTCAGGTCGGTCTTTGGAACCAGGGCCCTTCGGGTCGCCAGTTTACATGCCGGGGAAGCATTGCTACAACAGTTGTCGCTGGCCAGACAGTGATTTTTGTTGCCATATGTCTTCCAATTTTTTGTGACACAAGCACTCATCCGGACTTGGTCATTTAAATCTCCTCAGTGCATGGCGACTGTTGGTGGTTGGTACCGTAGGGCTTAGAGAGAAAACATTATGTAGTGAATAGTTATTAAAAAAATAAATAATAACAAAAAAAGATAAAAATATTTAATTTATGATATAAAAGGTCAAAATATCAAGTATGTCTTATAGTATTTTGCCAGAATTCTGGTTGGATGAGTCTTTCCACCAGAGAAGATGGGAAACCACCTTTCTGTTAAACACCAAGGTGTAATAATTGTCAATAACAAAATAGTCACCTCATACATCAACAAATATGAACAGGAAAATAAAGAATTTAATTTGATTAACCTGGGACAGTTCATTTTGACCTTTGAGTTATTGTTTTGTATATATTTGGAATAAATAAGGGGCAAAAAATGGCTAGTTTCATGAGTGGTTGTGGCTGCAAGTACTTAGTTGAATTACTGAATTACTTCATAATTATTGTATTGTGATTAATTTTTTCTTGTTTTGTTTTGTGATTAGGTAAAATAAGATTAAATTTAGCCTTTGAACTCTGTATTTGTGTAACCTAGTCTGCAAAGCAATCAGCTTGCGGCATAATTTTCACTTTATTGTATTCCAGCCGATAAAAGTTCATCTTTTACAAAACGGAGAACAATGATCCAACAATAGAATTTCCAAAAGTTCAGAATTTGTACAGGCCTAATTCAGTGTTAAGTTTCAATATAGACACCATTGTTGGGCCATTTAGATTGGCAATAATAACCAGATCAAACACCATGAAATTGACCTCACATGATTAGAGGATATGCCCTGTAAAACAAACCCTGACAGCCTGTGGTGATTGTGATATTGAAACCCATTTCCAGAGATAATTGAGGCAGCAAGCCACTGGCAGCCTGAGCAGGCCATCTTGACCAACTGAGGCCAATTTCTTCACAGTCCAGTTAGCAAAAAATATGATGATATTGGATTGGATTCTTATGGAAAATGAGTGTACGGTTGGTTTATATGTGAACTGGGCTGTAAGCTTGTGTGGAAGTAGGGTGGCCTGGTTGTTACTTCATGGTATATTTCATGCGAGCAAACTGTTTGAACATTAGGTTATTGTGTACTGTAAAAGTGGGAATTTTCGCGCTACATTAATTTTCGCGCTTTTCGCGCGCTTGTGAACTAGCGCGAAATTAAAAACCCGCAAAAATGTTTATTTTGTGTGTAGGTCTATGTAGGATAGCTGAAAAGAGTGAATTTAAAAACAAGCAAAAAATTTTAAAAATTGCCGAAACGCGAAAAATTACACACGCGAAAATTATCACTTTTACAGTCTTGCTAAAACAAGCATGAACGTCGATCCAGAAATTGATGGTTTTAAATGCTGCTGTTTTCTTTGCAATCAAAGAACTTGCAGGGTTGTTGCCTGTAAACCCGAGGGTGATATGACCTCATAGGACAACTTGTAAATCCTAATTCATTAAGGGTTAAGTCTGACATTACCCATTGTCATTGAGCTGTCACTGCATAAGCAGGTTTCTATTTTCAATTTGTTACTGAAATTATAGTCTCATATATTAATTAACTGCATTAATAATTTTCTCTGATTTCAAATTAAATTTGGCTTCTTATTTTCTATAAAGGAGAGAAAATTTTTATTAAGTTTGGTGTGAATCTTAAAACCAAGGAACAAAATGATTTGTCCAGCCACTGCAAATTTCTTCACTGATTGGTTTTTACACGCGCGCTATGCCGCTAGTGTAATAGTCATGATGGGCGAAAGTCTACGATTTCGTACTACCTACTATCAGGCTGCATTTTGATCGACTCGATGAATTTTGCGAGTGTTAGGGATGGAGATATTGGACAATCTCCACAGAGCATTTCCCGAATCGGGGTGTGTTTTTGGCCGCTCGGAGTGGTTTTCTGGCTGTGGATCTTTTAGAATTGGAGGGAAATTGGAGGAAATGGTAATATGCCTTGAAGTTACGACTATGCGCCCTGCATTTCAGATTACGCCCTGCCCGAGTCTGGCATTTGCGAAGAATTCTCGTGTGTCTCCTCTGGTTCTATTAGTCCTCGATCGATTCATGTTCCTTACTGGATCACTAGCATGAATTGTTTGTGTAAGCTCGTCTATTCAAGAGTAGCACCGAAATAGTAACCTCGATGCTCTTCCCCTGCTATATTACGGCTGTCCAGTAGTATTTCCCACGGTGTAGTCTGTGACAGGGGCGAAAGGGAACTGTTAATATGATGTGGCTCTGGCGGCATAAACATTTTCTCCAACGTGCTGCGGCACTGCAAGCTAATTTTAATATGCACAATCTTACTTTCCACACCGCCGTAGCAATTAGGATGGTTGCACCAATCGAGTCTATTACAACATTACGTGACTTCGTTGATAAAAAATATGTTGCCCTTGGCTGACCTGATGCTATCTTGTATTTGTTACAGGGCAGGGAGTCCTTTACAGCTATCGTATGGTTCGTTTGGCGTGTGAAACGTTCATTCAGTTTCACCAATTTGAAGTCGGACATAGCTAATATTGGAACAACAAATAAACAATTTTGATTAGGACGAACAATGATTCTGACACAAGTTTGGTGGATCATCGAGGTAAGGGTTTACACGCAAATTTTCGACACGTAAATGTGCTAATTTTGTTTGTTTTCTTTCGTGGGCCATGGTAATTGTATACCGTTGCCCATTTTGAAGTATTCAATGCTTCACATACTCATAACAAATTTTCACGTTCATTCATAAATTCATAATGATTTTATTTAATTTTGTACATGAAAATTACTCATTGCAAACAACCACCTCCTATAGTGACCCTCATTTTCTCCAGTGTAAGAACAATCACCCAGGTCAGCGACCACGTGCCGCTTCTGCTCTGCGCAGTAGCCGAATCGGCTAATTATTATGACCAGCTGATATTTTTCACGATTCCTAGATTGATATAAAGAAATTCCTGTTGACATTAACATTATGTTCTTTGAAATTTACGCTAAACCATTCAACCTTCAAAGTCATATTGTGTTTAAATGGACGATTGATGGCTCGTAAAATACCACCATCTGTACAGTTAATCAAAAGTAAAAATTTATGTGGCGGCCATTGATGAAACGCGACTCGTGCACTCGCAGTCTCGGCATTCTCGCACACTCAGTGTGTGCATGCCATGACCATGATGACAACTCTCATTATCAGGTATCTTTGTTATGTTGTCGTGGGGAATTAGTCGGATGACCATAGTGTTTTGGGGTCGCATCTTTTCGGTAGTAAACGGGCATAAAAAATTTAATTGTGCATTTCATACTCCTATTTTCTGTAAAAGAATTTTGGTGTATTTGTTTGTAATGTCCATAGTCCCGATATGAAAAATGTCGACCTAGAGGTATTACCGCTATGGTCCGACTAAAAGGAGACGTAAAAGGGTTCCCGTTTACACGTATGGACTTTCTCACTTTTAACGGTTAATACGTGACAGCCCTAGATTGACACATAATAAAACCAAATTCTTTTTTTCATTATAGGGCACAATTTTAACATTATTTTGTTTTTCAGAATCGTCCCTCCTGTATCTTTGTACATGTTAATACCAGTAAACGTTGACTGAAGGGAGGCTACTGATTGGTTGAAATAGTTTTAGGAGTTTCATTTCTTTAGGGGTGGTTCATGATTTCTTTGGTCTGTCTTGTCTTAGTAGTTCCGGGCAATTTATTATTACGTGACAGGTGGAGAATAAAGTGGTGTAGGCCTATAGTGTCAATTAAATTTATGGGTGGCAGTATAAGTTGTCTGGGGTTTTTGTCAGGGTAAGTGTCAGACATTTGGTACCAGGTTTTGGTCGTCAGATGTTAGGTGTCAGGTGCCAGGTGGTTGATGTTAATGTCGATCTTGGGTTCAGGTGACAGATTTTGGGTTGATGTCATGTGTCAGATGCTGTTTAAGGTGTTGGATGTCATTGTGGGGTGTCAAATGTGGGTGTTCATGTTGGGTTCAGTTGGTTTGTCAAAGGTTGGTGTCGTGTCCGGCTGTGATATTTTTTGTCGGTGGCTGGTGTTCATTAGCATCAGGTGTTGAGTGTCAGAATGTGAGTGTCAGGTGTTGGATGTCAAATGTTGGGCTTTATTTGGGTGACGTGTCATGTTGGGTCAGTGATGGGTTCCATGTTGGGTGTCAGTGATGGGGGTTATATTACGGGGTGTCATGTGGGTGTCAGGTGATGGGTGTCATGTTGGTTGTCAGGGGACAGTGCCGTTGAGTGGTCCCATGTTGGTGTCAGGGATGACGGTTTCATGTTGAGTGTGTCCCAGGTTTGGTGCCGGTGACGGGTGTCATGTTGATTGTCCCCATGTGGTTGTCAGTGACGATGTCTCATTTGGTGTAAAGTTACCGGTGCAGGTGTGGGTGTCATGTTTGTGTCCATGTTTGGGGGTGTCAGGTTAGGGTGTCAGATGTTGGGTGCCGGGTGATGGGTGTCCATGTGATGGGTGTCAGCTGTTTGTTGTGTTCGTGATGGGTGTTAGTGGCAGTTCCTGTTGGGTGTCAGGTGACGGTGGCATGTTGAGTGTCCCAGGTTGGGTGTCAGGGACGATGTCATGTTGGGTGTAATGTTACAGGTGTCCAGGTGATGGGTGTCAGTTTGGGTGTCAAGTTTGGGTGTCGGTATGGGTGTTCCCAAAGATGTTGGGTGCCAGGTAAGGGGTGTCCATGTGATGGTGTCAGTGTTATGTTGGTGTCAGTGATGGTGTTATTTTGGGTGTCAGGTGAGTGTCAAGTGACGGGTGTCATGTTGAGTGTCAGGTGATTGGTGTCATTGGGTGAAAGTCACAGTGACAGGTGTCATGGTGGTGTCAGGTGACGAGTGTCATGTTTGGTGGTCTGTTACGGGTGTCCTGTTGAGTGTCAGTGATGGGTGTCATGTTGGTTGTCAGGAGACTGGTGTCATGTTGAGTGTTAAGTGTGTTAGGTTGGTGTCAGTGATTAGTGTCATGTTGAGTTGTCAGGTGGTCATGTTGGGGTTTCGGCAACAATTCCATTGGGTACGTAGACCATAGCCCCTATTAAAAAAAATAGAATATACTTCCCTACAATCGGTTTTACTCGTTTATTAACTCTTAGGCCAAGGAAACATTTTGTTGCATTAATTTCTTTTACCAACCTGAGTTATCATGTCATTTTTGCCCCTCCTAAGCTTCGCCGCCTCTGTGCTATAATGTAAGCGAGGGTTACATGCATCTTTGATGCGCTCGTCTAAATCTATTTGTCAATGTCGGCACAGCTGGACAATATACATAATGATGTATATGAATGATACAAGCTGCATTAGTATGGACCACCATGATTCAGTTCAGTTATACACATAAGATACCGTTGGCATGACCCGGGTACCCAGAACCACATATGACCTCTAGGCCTATACTTTGTTCAGTCTCGAGTTTAGGGGTGTCCTCATACACCAGAGTTTTGATTGTGCTGCCTTTGTTTGCCAAGCTGCATAAATATTACAAGACACAGGTGTGGACGCGGGCGTTGCAGGGATGCAAACCTAACACACGCATTTACTTCACCCCAAACTTGAGATCGAACAGAGTATAGATCAGAGCTCACATGTGTTGACTCCAGAGTTTTTGAGGACGCACCAAAACTGTTCCTGGGTGATGGCATGAATGCCAGCTTGCGTAAATTTTCAAGCAAGGCCCAGGAGCTGTAGAAGTTCAAAAATAAGCCTGGAGTATATGGTTGAAACCAGCTTTATCTTGTCTATCAACCTGCCCGACCAAACCACATCAAGAACACTACATCCTTCCTGCATAGTGGTCATGCTTTCACCATTCTAGGTGTGACTCTTAGTGTGTTCATGTTAGATTGGAACAATGAACTCTTTGGTATTTAACCAGTTAACACTAGAGAGACAACTAAGGTCATTGTGAAAATTAGGCCTATATCCCGGTAGTAAACATTCGTTTGTTCTATAAATTTTTGCCCTACAGGGAATACTCTGTTAAAAATGTATCAAATTTTGTTTCAAATGTTGGGTTCAAGTCAAATCTTAAACTAGACAAGGTTAGTACTCTCAACTTTTCCCCCGGCGCAAAATTAAGTAAATGTAGGGGTAAACAAGTGTGATTTTAAACTAGTCAGCAGGTCTGCTAGCTTCTGTACTTGTATGGTGGTTCCATCTCAATTTTAAAGGTAAATTTGTTGATGTTAACATTTGGGTTAATGTTCCATTTGACTTGAATCTTCAAATGCACTGGAAACTTTCCATTGACTTGAAAATCTTTCATATGGTCGTGGAATATTGTACGTTTGCCTGTTGATGTTATCTGAAAAATTGCTAGGTAAATGACTGTAAAGCTGAACCGTGTGCTGCCCTCTACAGCTCTGCATTGACATTTCCATATTTCCCTTAGCAAGATGTCTTTGGCTAAGGTAAATTTGTTACAACTTCTGCAATCATCTCAGCTACCAGTTGACCGCTTTTGTTTGTTCATTACATTTTAATTGTTGAACTTTGCAAGTTTTGAATGGCATAATTATTCCTTGATACAGTAAGTCTCCCCGGGATGTCTTCCACTCCTAACAACCTGGGCACTACTGCCTATCTATTGGCATCTAGGTACTATTTTAATTGGTCACTTGTCGGAATATCATGCAATGAGCAAGTCCTAGATACTATAAGAATGGTGGTGTGGCTTACACACAGATTATGGAAGTACTATTTTTGATTGGTTACTCAAGTGCTATCTCATGTTTTCATGTCCTGTAATGAGCCAATCAGACAGATCATATCATGGTAATCTTGTTTTTCTTTTGATATACAGGATGACAGCACCAAAAGCTCCCACCGCAAGTGTTTTAACCGCTACCCGGACGAGGAGCCGAGGTATCAGGGACTCATGAGCAGCAGGTCCTCGACATTTGGATGAAAGCACCCTAAATTCGCTGACTGGATACAGAGTCAAGTATACCTGCCGCGGTTCTACAACACAGTGGGTTTCAGCCGTCCTTCCAGGTCATGATCTGTAGACTAGGGTAAGTCAAGAAAAACTATGTAGGCCTGCAAGAAAACAGTTCCAATGGCTAGAGAGTAGGGGGGCTAGGGAGAGAGGGGATTGTTCTAACTTTGGTTTTGGTAGGACGTGCTGCTGGGAACTATGGAAAAGTATGACGCCATCTTATACTCCAATTTTTTATGACAAAAAAGCCCGTCCATCATATATAAGTTGCCCGATTTTTTGGGCCATAATTTCAACCCAAATTAATCTAATATCTCAAATTTTGAAAAAGGCCCATTCAGATACCGATGTTTGCATTTTATAAGGTGTCAGTGATATATCAAGAGGCTGATTTTGCTGCCCCTCTCAGGCTAGAATTTCAGCGAGAAGCCGAGATCGTTCTTCGAAACTGAATTTGTGTGACTCAATGTTGATTCTTGTAAACTAAAGAACTGACACGGAGCGAAGTATGATCCCACAAAATTGTTTTGGGAATCACGATTGATTCTCGCCACCAGCAACAAATTTACCCCGCCCATCTCCAGGTGTTAACTCTGAAGCTCATTACTAATGTTACATAAATTGGTTTTAACTAAAGGTCGTTACCCTAAGTAATGCAAGTTCAGGTCATTCAGGGTATTGATTGAGGTCTATGATTTATGGAGATAACCGTTGTTTGACTTATGTGATCATGTATTGTGAAAGGAATACTCAAGACATGTCCGCTGCTTATTTTAATCACCCATTGTCCAGACCATGCTTGTTTGCCTCACTATCTCTGTAAGAGGTATAAATAAAACAATTCCAAAATCGGGGTTTATTAACCAGCGACAATTCTTAATGCAAGAGGGATAAAGAAGTAGTTCAGTTGATTATGGTTGGAACTGACTTCGCAGAGATGCGTGATGGTGGCATAGCGCAACAGGCGACCATCCATCTGACTGTAAACTTACAATAATGCAGCACTCGGTCATGAACCTTTTCCTCCTCTCGTTCAGGATAATGTTTTTGGCCTCCGTCTCAGTATTTTGCACAGTGTCTTGATTTCTGTCAATCCCCGCTCTTTTGACACAGGCGAAAAAATGTGAGTGTCATAGAGCGATCTCTCTTGGGTGTCATAAGTGCTTCCAATTAAGGTCAAGAAATCTTCCCTGGCCACTCGTGACTATAAATTTTTCTGGTTTGTGTGTGCGCCCGCCAACTTCAGGCTCGCTCTGCCTTGTCTGCTTGTAAGCATCCAAACGTGGCCCTGCGGGGGTGATGTAGGGGATTGCGAGCTGAGCTTGTTTGGATAAATGGCGGTATAGAATCAGTGTGTGGCCAATTAGGGGGTCGTGGTTGGGGCCATGCAGAATAGGGGCAATGAACACTTGTGTATAGCAGCTATAGGCTCGATTTCATTGACACAGTTCACTGTCCTGACTAATATAGTATAAAGAGCGTACAACATTCCGAAATTTCTGGGTGTGATCCATGAGAAGATGGCAACAATGACATCATAAGTCCTTATCTAAACTCAAAGCAGTATTTCAGCACTGACTTTGAAATACAACTGACATTCCATGGCAAAATGAAATCAGCAGCTTTTACTGGTTACATGTTGTAGTCATAAGGGTTGCCTCTAAGTTGAAGGCGTTAGGATACATTTATATTGTTGCAACATGGTTGTAATCCTGTCGTAATGACATCCTTCCTTGGATCCCCTTCGCCCAGCCTTTCTTAGAATGACCACACCTCGCATGAAGTCCCCGTGCAACAATGGTGTCATCATCACCATAGTAATATTTTTTGGTGAGTTTTTCAAAAGGTGGAAAAAAACTGGGCAGAATTACCAAACCGATCTCATGTAACCATGTGCGATAAAAAATGGACTTGTGATCATTACCCCGGCAACATCAATCATTTGTTTGGCATATCGCTAGACAATGATACATGCTAGTGAAAGCAGGTTCAATATCCTAATTGAAGAATACAAAGCCCATCGCTCTAATCCATAAGTAGCACACTCCGCATAATGAAGTTGAAGTCGGCGTCATTAGTAGCCCAGCTAGAATATTCAGAAATCCCCATAGGAACACCCCCATTTGACTTGTAGATTGCCTATAAGGCTGGCGGTGTTGCTAGAATATCAGATAAGGTTACAGCGTCACTTGACCAGCCTGCAATGGGGGAAAATGCGTTTGCTCTTTCGGCTTAAAATTGCCCATCTCTGCATGAGTTGGGCAGGGAGGTATTGGGGTGGAAGGTTTACCCTTCTTTAGGATGGCAGATATAACTTGCCAAGTAGAGGGAGATCCTATGAGCTTTTGTGATTATGCCAAAATCAATCTGTGGTTTCCAGTGCCATAAGCATTATTGATATTATAAAAAATTGCAAATAAAAATTGTGCATGTTCTCTGCCACCATGCTTGACTGCCTTGTATTCATCTCATCATTTGTTCCCCTGATAAAAATGGCACATTCATTCCTTCCATACTATCTTGTTTGAATAGCAAATGTACTCCTGTAATGGAAGATATAGTCTTTTCTCTCGTCAAACACATTCTAAGCTGAATAAATGGCACCCCTACAGATGTTCCCTTTCCTTTCGCATATGAAAAATGCCACCTTAAGATTGCGCGCCCAGCACCATTCATTGTTTGTAATCAGCGACAAACCTCTGAAGCCCTGAGAAAACCAAAACCCCAGACACAAGACTCTAGAAAATGTGTCAACAGTCTGTTCTAGTAGAGAAATAGTGAGTAGCGAAGAGTTTTTCCTTCTATATTATGCGCATCCTCCCGGGGCAGTAATTAGACCAGGCGGTCCTCAGATTTCTAGAGAGGACAAATATGGGGCAGGCTACAGAGAAACTGTAACACAACCCTGTGGACATATTGTGATGAATTGTGACTCTAATAGGCTGCCGCTTTTTATAAATATCTCAAATATTTGTTGTCAAGTGCAAGAAGTACTCACATGCCCAGTTTTTAGGTCAGTAATTATTGTAATGGTTTCCTGGATGACCAATTGTGGCTTAGGGATCCATCTCAGAGAATGACTTGCATATCACAAATTCAAGAGGTTGGCTGGCTCGTGATGCTCAAAATGTCAAAAAAATTGTCATTCAGCAGCTATATCGGTTTTGACTTTCTCGCTATCTGTACCCGCTGATGAAATGAGGAGTCGTGCTCTTGCATAATGTATGATGAGCGGATGTGAAACAGGCTACATGTTATCTCAGTTTGCTTGATACATCATATGTCATTTTGTATTTGTACAGAGCACATTATTTTGTCCTAGTTTTTTCTCTTTCTTTTCAATCGTCATTTATCCTCTTTCCTAAGCACAAGACTTACTTAGTGGTTATAAGAACTTGGCATTTACAGTAGGCAAAGCTCTAGGCAGAGCTTACTTAGCCCAATTGGTTGACAAAATATGCATCACAGTGTGTATTCAAACACAACATACCTTGTTCAATATTACAAATTTGCCTCAGTTATTAATACCATTATGGATTTGTGTTACAAGGCAAAACTGTACAAGCTTAGGTTTAGTCAATTTTGACCACAGATTTTATCAATTGATTTATGTTCACACTCTGTATTAGAAATATTGTTTCCCAACCTAGTGCTTGATTGCATAAATCATAATGAAAAATCATTAGTACCTTGGCCAGAGCTCATTATGTACTGTATTCTCCCTACTTAAGCACCCACCAATCATTTGAGACAAACAATTCCCTTATTCCCATTCAATTTGCAACAGCTTCTTTGATGTTAATGTTTCAAATTAAAATTGTTTCCCTAGTTGAGTCCATCTTTCCTTTCCAAGATCAATTTTGCTATAGTAAATTGTTCAAAAAGCCATCCTTCAATAATCACTTCTAAGACCACTTCATGAGGCAAATTTACCAATCATTCGCATACAATATGCAGTGAGGTTTATATGTGAATGCTTGTTTGCTATGCGACAGTGGAAGTAATATTGATGTGAATAATTTGTACTCATATAGGTCATTTAAACATCAATAACCTCAGCTTAAATTGAATATTAGATCTGATTGGATCACACCTGAATATGCTGGTTGTGAATCCTAATTAATGTGTATTTAACTTTTAACTGATTTGAAAAGTTGTAACTTTCACAATTGGCCAAATTTGTAAATATAGGCCTACATAATTATAATTGTGTTTCAGCATTTCCATATGATATTCTACCTTTAAAAAAGCTAACATAGAAAGAATTTGATTAAAGTTTGAGAGAAATAATAATTGACATATTATCGGTCACAAAAATCAGAAGGTGCATCTTGCACTTCATTGCATTTATGTACTTAATATTAAGCCTTTCGAATAGTTCTTTTCAAAAAACAAAGAAAATTATGTGGTGTTGTGTATACCATAGACTGAAATTCTTTTACAAATTACATGGATTCAAAGATACTTTTTTTCTCCAAATTTATGAATTTCGGAGTGTCTGTTGGTAAATATGTCCAAAATTTTGATTCAAACTACAACAATTTCTGCTCCATACAGAATATTGAAAAAGTATCAGCATTCCAATTTTAATGGCAGTGAGTTTATATTAAGGTCAATACAACACTTTGGAATTCAAACAGGCCTGCATTATTTAAAATGATTATAATATTGGAGAGCGTATCAAAACAATAGAAGCTGCTTATCATACAGTGGTGTACTATGATCATAATAATTTCAATAATTAGGCTAATGTAAGGCATTATAATTACGAAACCATCCATATCACGTTCTAATACATGGTCTTTGGACTCTACACAAGCAGTCATGTGAATTTTATTGTTGATTTGCTCTCTATTGTGGTATTAACTTTGCTTTCTAAACATGACCTTTGGATGACAGCCCTATATGTTATGTTTCTGAGGTGTTTCTATCTGTGTGGTTTGTTGCACATGTACAAAGACAACATTGCACGTGAAAGCGCTGGCAAACTGAAACGGTATTGTTGCAGACATACAAAATGATTTAATTCAACATGTGAAACTGATGAAGATGTACTTAGCTACAATTTGGTGCATGAGAAATTCACCTTTAGACATCAAGTGGGGGCCAATTGGAAGCTTTTGGAAAATATGTGCCCTCGTTTGAAATTGCCCCACTAATGAAAAAAATTGGTTTGTAATCCCCAAGTATTTCCTGCTAGAAATGACTGCGACAACAAATAGTCTAAAAAAGAAAAGAAAAATGGCGATTCATGCTAAATTTAAAGAATTTGTTCCATTTTTGAGTTGTGTTAAATTTATCAGAAATTAGGGCCTAAACATAATTGCTGAACAGAACTTGAAGTTCATACTTATTCTAATCGTAACCTAAATATTAACCCTTAACCTAACCTTAATCCTAAATCAACACTCAAACCCTTGATTCTCAGGATGTATCAGAATTTGTAAAAAGGTAATTTTCTTTCTTGTCGCATTCTTGTGGCAATGACAAAAACAATTTTTTTTTTCAAGAATCTCTATTTTGTGACTTGTTATAGTGTTCCTTTTATCAATACAAAAGATTTGATTATCCAGTTTATAATCAACAACAAAAAGGGATTGATTATCCAATTTATAATCAACAACACTAATTACAAGCTAGATAATGATCTCCATTTTATCTGCCCCTCCTAGCATAACTGCATCAGAGTTGACCTTGACTACACTGTCATGCAATATCAACAGAGAACTGCAAAAATAGCAGCATGACTGGGCTTGGTAGTTATTTGGCGCGTTTGTTATCGTACATATTGAATGGCTGCGCCACTCTACTGAATTGCAGTAGGGTCATGTTTGCGCTGTCTTATCACTGCGTGTAATGCTTCATTACTCGCCAACTATTATTGTATTAATCATTTTGGATAAGGTCTGTTGGCTGTTTTGCACGTAGCCTGGCTCTGATGATCAAAGGTCAAGGCTTCCTGTTAGAGCAGACAATTGTAGCTGATCTTTCAAACACTGAAAAGTAATGTCTATTTATCCAAATGTGTTTGTCAATTAAATATTTGCAATTTTAGATATGATCATGGATATTGATATATAGGTCACATTAATAGTTAGTAGCCAATAATGATAAATTATTTCTCTTGACTGATAACATTGAGTCAATTGTTGCCAAGTGACACTGCCAAAAGGTGGATATTTTCTTCCAGGAGTTTTCTCAGTTGTTTGGCTCAGGTAACAACTGTCTGAAAACAAAAGAATTGGATGCCAAATATGTAAACCCTTGAGCAAGTACTGCCAAGCATGGCTATTGGTGTCATTAAGTCAGTGTAAAACTCAAAAGTAGTACTGCCAATGTGAAGGGGGCAATGAACTTTTTAATAGGGATGTGCAGCCATGATTTCTGAATTTGGAGGCTTACAAACTGATTTTGCTGTGATACTATAATGGTCTAAGGAACAGAGTCTTGTTGTGATATAAGGATTCTGGGAACTAAAATTTAACTTATTTAAGAGGATATTTCAGTATCAAGGACCATAAGACATTTCACCCAATGTTGTGAATCCCTAGTATAGTCAATTAGGCAAGGTAGTGTATGTGCGTGTGTGCAAGGACTAGAACAGATCAATATAAGCTAAGTGCCTGTAGTAAAAAATTGACTGGCACCATTGAACCGTCTCCCCAAAATACGCATTATTTCATCACATCCATGTTTGTGCTCAAAAGATCAATCATATTTTACTCCCTACAAATGCAGGAATAATTCTGTTGCAAAAAGTAATGTAGGAATCCTGAAAACTTGTTCTCTCTAAAGTGTAAAACTTTTTCATGAACCATGCCAATTTTCCCTTGAAACTAGAAATTCAGGCAGATTCCGCTATCGGCATGACTCAATAGAATATTCTAAAAATGTTAGTTGATGGGGGTGAGTGGTGGGGTCAAGGCTGGAGATCAGGTAGTGCCTCTTTACTTAATGATTTCTTCATTGGCGGGTAGATGTGGCACTGCTACTGTTTGTGTAACATTATTTCCCAATATTACAATGATAAAATGGAAGCAAGGGTATCCACGTAGGAGAAGTTGAAGAATTGTCATGTGATTTACAAGTTGAAATTACTGTTCAGAGACTTGAGTGGCAGCAAATGAAGTCTTGTAAAGAAAGCTAAAAATGGAATCCATTAGTGAGAGTATCAAATCAAAAGACTAACTGCACATTTATTCTTAGAAACGTGATTTCCTATGAACTCCTTGAGACTGAGCTCTTTCGTTCCAGTTCGGCAGTCTCTCTGCGTTCAGTGACACATTCCTGGTAATAGTACTGTTTAAATTGTTGTGTTGCGATGTGTGGTTAGCATTCTGTTCATTTGCCAACTCAGTGGCTCCAGGGTTTCAAATTTTTGGTTTGTTCTCAAGTGGCACTCATCCAATTTTGGTCTATAGTCTGTTTGAATTTCCACTTTATTTATTTTTACACATGAAAATACAATTATAAAGCACAATACCAAAATACAATACCTGAAGCATTGTGAAGGAAACGGTAAGTAAGACCGGGGTCACACGAGGCTTTTTTTCGTAGTTTACTACAATAGTACTACAGTAGTACTACAATAAAGGCTGCGTGTGACCGCAACTTAAGACGACATGTCGTCGTTGTACCATAGTACTGTCGTAATAACTTAACGATGATAATTTCCATCGTTGGGCCGCTTTCTACCATGGTACTGTCGTAATTTACTGGGCAAAATCGCTGTGTGACCGCATTTCGTAGTTTACTACCATGCTTACGCAATGAACCGTGTTGTTGACCTCGTGCTAGTGTGTCCAGAAATGTCTACGACATGATTACAATAATCTCACCGTGTGACCGGGACCGTCGTATAATTATTACAGTAGTACCACAATAAGAATATTACGACACAACGACGAAATATTGCTCGTGTGACCGCGGTCTAAGCCAATGTCCTGTCATGTCTCAGTTACTTTGGAATTGACCACAAACTGGCAACATTGTATTTCTGTGGCATTTACCAATATTAGCATTTATCATAAAGTTTTATTTTATTGAATGGGCTTTTAATCATCTGTTCTCTTATTGTGCCTATTTCTCTTCAACTGCTGATGAAATTGTCTTGGCATTAATTTTCCAATTCTCTCCTGGTCCTCTGTACACCGGGGTCATCTGCCAGTCATTTCCAGTTCTGCCCCATCATGGCTGTATCCCGGTCAAGGGGTGGCAAGTTTCCCCCTCTGGCTTGAAAAAGCGTGACGATATGGACCAAAATAGGCAGTTTTCATCCCTCTTTTTACAAGGGAAATTGACCAATTTCAGCCTAAATTTGGGCAAAATTAAAGTAAATTCGGCGATTTTTGCACGCTAAGCACAGCATTTCTCAAGTTCAGACTTAATGGAGCAAATCACTGGGAACCACTTACCGAATTTTTCCCCTCTGAAGGGACGACTTGGAACAAAAAATTTTGCCCCCCTCTGGATTGACTTCCGTGGTCCGCCACTTGCCTCCATTTTTTTGGTCACCTGGCAAGAATTAGCATAGGCACATAGTGGGAGACTGGGTAATTATGCCCCCCTCCTTATTGATTTTTTATACAGTTTTACCACTTTTTCACCAGTATATAGAAAAGGATAGCACGCATTTGCCTGTTTGTGACTACTGCAATGCTTGTTACGCCAGTGTGCACAATGCACTGGAATTGAAGTAATACTTAAAACCCTGTCGACACTGGCCAATTCTGTATGCGTAATATAGCACATATGTAAGTGGCTTTATAGATGGCGTCAAAATGCTTGCAGGTCATTTGGAAAGCCATCTAAAAGAATCTCAGCAAAGACTAGGGAGGCTTGTTTGGACTAATTTAGATGCATTTTCTCATTCTGATTCTGAATAGGCACTTGAAAATTAATAATTTTTACCTTTTGAAACAAAATTTGACAAATTTTGACCGTTGAGCGACGTATGTCGCTTGCCGTGTTACAAAGGATTAACTATGGCATGTTTTACTCAAAATATTGATTTTTGTTGAGTGAGTTTTGTGTCTTCACCAGATAGACGTTTGATATATTGCTGCATCTTATGACTGGCAATTGTCAGTATCAAATATAGCTATAGTATGAGTGAACTGTTGTTACAGCCTTTTAGCAAGCGCATAACCGTTCACGCCAATTGAATTTGTTCATCGCCCATCATTACTTTCTTCACATTCCTTTCCTATAGCTCGGTGCATGTTACAAAACACGAAAGCCTGTGGGTTTTCCAGTCTTCATGTATGCCTCTTCCTTTGTGAAATTACCTACTTCCCCTAAACAACTGCCTTATCTAATTACGGCGACAAAACTGCAGGAAAGGAGACAACACCCTGATTTACACGATAACCCCCCCTCAGGAAAAAAGAAAAGAACATTGACTCCCTGGGCTTTAACTGATTCCCTCGTACATACTAGGAAAAATATAGAGGCCTACTATTTTGGCCAGGACTGAAATCTGATTTCATTGCAATGGGGGGGGTTGGGGGGGGGAGCAGGAGTGAATTGAAGCTAGTATTTAGAAAGGGGATCCCCTCACTCTGAGTGCATGCATGAGTGATGGTGTGGTTCCCAGGTCATGTGGAAAAATGCTTTGAAAGTTGGGGGGGTGACCTGGTTACTATTTTATAGATTCCCTCTGAGTCTCTCAGGTTTTATTTTTATCAAGCTCATATCTTTTGTAGTAGGGGCCTATATCACCATCTTACAGATAGAATAAAGGCCTTCTTTCATGCAAATGAAGTTTTTAAAATCATACTTGACTCATTCGCTGTTTTGATTGTTATAAGGCAACCGTTCACTCAAGGCCTGCTGAAGGTGTATCTTATACTGTGTTTTCTTTGGTGTTCAATCAACAGCCCCTCACCCCAACCTGCAGGTCCTCAGTTTTAAATTGCAATGACTCTCAGAGATGGAGAGGCCCTCCTGGTGGACATGTTGTAATGTTGTGCATCTTCATTATACGATCATTCCTGTAAATGCTGTTGATGTTTGCACAGGAGCTCATGCAAGGATATACTCGATTCGCGGCTGATATGGGACAACCTGTACTTTTTTAACGGGTGGAAGCTGTTTTGTGAGGGGCGCAAGCAATTAAACTTTCCAGCATTCCTAGTCCGTGCGTTCTTAATACTTTGTGCTCTACGTCGATACGATGTGGGAGGTGGTTCAAACATAATAAGCTATAAGGGGTCACTGGTGAAAGTACGTAGTTAAAAATGGTGAAATACTACCTTGATATAAGGCACGTGCGCTATTGATTCCCGATTATGGCGCGATGGGTTTGTGCGCTGTCCGCACAGGTGATATGGTTCTCATCATGATTTCATACACACCTAAACGCATCCCGCTTAATCAGACAAAACATCACTGTCAAAATACCCACTCATAGATGGGCAAACGTTGTTCTTAATAGTTGGAAGCACATTGGATAATATTTTCTATTGTGAGGCAGCGAAACTGACTTATTGGATAGATTAGATTAAGATTGCTTCTTCCCTATTTCAAATGCCTGTGGATGGATATGACCCAAAACTGTTCCCCAGCTTCCTATATCAGGCAGCGCGAATCGAGTATACACCACATGTGCTTAAATTGTTGGCACTCTGGCCATTTTTTTCCCCCATCCCATTACCCATTATCACTGCAGCTGGTTTGAATTTTAATGTTATTTTGTGTGTTGTTAAAGAGGACCTACTGTGGTTCAGAATCCCCTATGTTGCCTTGGACCATACAGAAATTGCTCCTGCGAAGCAGCCTTCATAAACAAAGTGTAAGGGGAAATAAATAAGGGTCACTCACAGCCAAACACGCACATAACAAACATATAAATAATTTTCAGTCCAAGGGTTATACCATGATATTGCCATTGCATGAATTATAGTGGTAAGATGGATTTAAAAATCTAGATTTGGAATCAAATTGTTATCAAAAAGTTCTATATAAAAACAGTGAAATGGTATTGCCTTTGGCACTGATTTGCCTTAGAGTCGTGTGCTGCACTTTTGCATGTTGTGATGTAGAGCTGTAGGCAGATTTTACTTTGAGAAACGAGCAGGACATTGCAAACACACATGCCACCATGACGACAGTGTTCAACGAAAGTGCACAAGTTCATCGTCTTTTTTTCTTGTGATTATTCACTTGCACAAAACAACAAACAGAAATCTGACACAAGAAAAAAGAAAGAAAAGACTTTACCTTAGCTATCACCACACATATAAATTGATGTGGATATTTGGTGATTATCAAAAATGGCCACCACAACCCCCAACTGACTGTTTGCTTTGTCAATAAAAACAAGTATTTTGGAAAAAAAAGATTAGTGAAGTTTAGTAATTGGTCAAGGGGTCACATTAATGAGTAGGATTTTTATGCGTTTTGCACGGTCAACAATGCTCTTAATTAAAATACGCCCACCATCAGATAGAGCATTTGGGTGGGAAGTCAATCCAGTCAGTAAGAATTATTATTATAAAACCATTTGTGGCATTGCACCGGACATTGTCATCCATCATAGTCTACCAACTATATCAGGGGTTCTAATTATATTAGCTGAAGGGACAGAGACAGAGAATGCCGGACATGTTTGAAAGTTCCCCTACTTCAGACGAAATACTACACCTGAAATTCTTAGTTTCCTTTTTTCTATTTTAGAGCAAGTTCGAAGGGCCAAAAAAATCAAGAGTTGGCGGGCAAGATTTGGCTTGCGGGGGACGAGTATTGAGAACCCCTGCTATTCACATTCTTTTTTTTTTTTTTTTTTGTGATTCATATGAACACAATTTCAATGGCGCAAGAACTGTCTGTAACATTTTTTAGGAAAGACACCATAGACAAGATAGCAGTTTTATTTAATCTCTATTAAAAAAACATGTTTTAGGTATTGACAAGGGACAATTTACAGTTGTGGGCTGCTATAGTCGCGTAAAAAACAAGTGTTTGAAACTAAGCGTAAGCATACCTGCGTGTGCAACATGTACACGGGCGTTATATTGCGGTATTTTTAATGTCGTGTTTGCACGCAGTCTACACAGCAGTGCGACTTTCACGCACACATGCAGCAGGATGTTCGAAATCAGTTCAAAAAATTATTACTTCAGCGTATAGCTATGCTGAAGTTCGTGTTATGCTGGCATGTGGATGTTATGGACATGATGGAGTATAGTGAGGAGGTTGGATGGATGTTCCTTATCGCTCGGTCAAACCAAAAAGGTCAACCTAAAAAACAAACCTGATAGGTAAGTAGTTGAAGGTTGGCAACACAAAGTATTCTATGATATAAAGGGCAAAGTCCAAGAACCACAAAATTTAGTTTTGTAGGGTCTATGGGCTACATGGCCATTTATAATACACAGCGTGAAAGTCTCACTTGGGACAAAAACCAGAATAAAACAAAAATATCAATGGCGACACACTTTTGACAACTGATTTGGATTATGTATTCATCTAACTACGTTGTGATGACATTTACAGAATTTCATCGCGGGCAATTATGTTTCTTAAAAAAATCTAGTTTACACGTTTCCATGGAGAAGGGGCATATAGAGGGCGCTTTATAAACCATAAAAATCATGAGTCGTAGGCCCATATGGTAGATTCCCGCAATGGATTTTTTCAGAGAAAAATTACTTTCATCAGACTGATTGCATTTAAAAATGTACTTGAAAAAGTTTTCAAAATTGTGTCGCCATTGCTTTTAAAATTGTCTTTTAAAAATAAGAGACCTATTTGCATGGGGTCAAAACAGCTTGTGAAAAGGGACAAAGGCAAAGTTAGTCAAATTCGTGTGGGGGTGGTGTTGTTGTGTGTGGGGGTGTGTGGGTGGATGTGAGAAAGAGCTCTAGATTCTAGGTCAAGGCCCCTTGCCAAAGCTGTGAATATGTCCAATTGTTTGATTTTCTGTCATGTTTAGTGAATGAACAGTACGTATTCCCCTTTTTAGATGTCTATCTTAGGACCAGGGGTACATGTGTTTGTTTTGACATTTGTCATTTCCAGATGATTGTAACAAGTGAACAATCGATAGGGGCATATGTTAAATATTTGGTATTGTGGTTGTTTCCAATCTTAACATGGCTACCAACTGGCTTAGTGATAGAATCTTAATACACAGAAGGACGATATGATCATGCTACTCCAGTAGAATTGAAAGACAAACGACCAGTTAGGTCAATAATCAGGCGCAAAAAAGTCTTCCTTACCCTAGCCTTCATGAACTCCTGATGGTTTTCATTAACATCCTATGTTTACTTTCCTATCGTAGTAATTAGAAACAAAAAATCATGGTGCTTTCAGTGGAGTTCATTAGTTTAGATTAATTATTGGGCACACTTACTTAGGATTGGTTTTGTTCCTTAAAGTACTTTTGGTATGGAATGGAGATGCATCATGTCTCTAAGCCTTTAATACTCAAAATGGAATGTGAAGTGTTATTTTTAGAAGCTGTGTATGACATATCGACGCAGCCTAGGGACTGTGTACAGGAATGAATGTCTTTGATTTATATTGTTTTTTTACTGGGATGAGAAGGTTTGCTTTCACATTTTGATAATTTTGCATTAAATATTATTAAACCTTGCATCAATACCTGTACCTAGGGGGGGGGGCAGTTCCTCGTATGTCCACACATCACATTTTAAAATATCGTGATATGAAGATACACACAAAACTGAACAATTTTGGCCTTAATGTAAAAACTAGACTGCAACCAGTGAGGCCCCAGGTAGAGGCCAGCCATGTTTGGTGAACATGGATGAAAAAAGTGATTGATAGTTCTCACAGCCAAGATGATTTGTAATTTAAAAGGCCATTCATCTGTCTTGCATGAAAAGATTATTTATTTACCTCATGGCAAAAATATTTCTGCGGTATAAAAGGGGAAACAATGGCAAATAAATATAAAAAAAATGTTCCTGTGTCAGAGGATTGAGGTGGTAGTGCAATTGATTTGAGAGTGATCAGAGATAAGGCCATGTGATATCTTTGATAGGAGTGACACACTACATGAAAGGAGAAGTAGTGTTTAAAACAAATATTTGAGGTAATAATGTGGAATTTCTACACCAGTTGAAAACCTGTGATAAAAAGTGGGTTTGAAACAAAAATATTGAAGAGTGGTTGTGGAATTCACACAGTTGAAAACCTTATAAATGGTGTGTTTGTGCCATATTCTACCAGTACTTAGTAAAGATTGTGATGATAAGCTGGGAGGAATACAGTGTGGTCATAATAAACGCCCCTTGCCTAAGTAAAGCCCCCTTACGATTTTGGATAGATACAAAACAATTCAAGAAAATGAGTTAAGCTACCTAAATCACATGATTAATGGTGGGACTGTTGTAATCCGTATCATACTCGCTGTTGTGCACAGTTTTTAATAGTTTTAGTATGGAACTTGACCTCGGGAGGTGGTCGAAACAGCGTGCACCTGCTCGTTTGTTTGTCTTATTGGTAATCAGCGAAAGTGACGTGTGTGTATGGTGATTTTTGCGGAGATATAGGATATTTGACTTTCACATTTGTTGGACTGTAATAAAGGGCCCTCCCTTTGAAAAATGCACCGCCCCGGGGCTTTTATTAGGACAATACGGTATTTATGCCTTTATTAGTCCCAGGATTACGATGAGAGGACAAGGGCACAGGGGAAACACTCATGTAAAGGGCGAGGGCACATTGTGGTCCAGTGGATTTAAAGCGCCCGACACATGCCAAGTGGGTGAGTAGAGCCTTGCATGCTAAGAGTTGTGCCTTGAGTAAGGCACTGGACCTCTACCAAGTTGCTTCAAGTGGGTACTGGCCATTATTCAATGGTTGTAAGCTGTTTGTAGCATCATTCCTACCGCAACATTATATGGTGTAGTAGGGCATTCACTTTTAAAGAGAGGGCACTCTGTTCTGTAAAAACAGGTCCGTCCCCGTACCCCTTACATAGCTTATTTTGATCATCACTGTTAGAATGGTCGAAGTCATGGTTTGGAACCCAACCAAAAATTTATGTTCCGAAAATTCCTTCTTTATGGTTTTCACACATAGTGATACAAACTCATGGCGAGTGGCTCCTGCAAGGGCAAAAATGACTGCGCCAAAATGTACACAAAAAGAAATAACGTCGCATCATGCTCTCGATGGCGCAAAGTTGCGTGTGTCTTCACAAATTAAATTTATATTGCATGGCATACAGTCAAGTATGGAAATTATCAAGTCATGTCTATACGTACATAATGTCTTGGGATGAGCAATAGAAGTCAATAGGACCCCACCCCAGTGAAACAAGAACATCAGACAGTGTACCTGTACTGTAGGAAATGCATTTCACATGAGGCAGATATTCAATCCATACAGATGATAGGTTCTTGCAAATGCACACAACATAATTTACGGCGTTCTTATGGGGTCAACCTGGCTAATAAATCCGGTGTGCGTACTCTACCAAATTGACAAGGCCAGCTCAACCCAATGGGACCACCTAGTTTACGGAATTTGGGTGGGTAGATACGATGATCACAGTCGGGCAAATCTACCCTCCAGCTCTTCTCAGGCAAATCACATGCACGCGTACAAATAAAAATATAAGGTAATAAGTGTCACGGATACACATCAGTGAGGCATAGCAGACCCAATCCCGTTGCCTGTGACTTGTCGAAATAGAACTAAAATACTGCCAATCACACTATCAGCACTAAAAGTGTTGTTGTTTATGAGATTACATCTTGTATGGAGCTACTTTTTGATATTTGGGCATCCATACAAGGTCCCTGATAGTCACATCCGATACACTTTCTATTTGTGAATTAAAATCATGTCCCATAGGCTGTAGTGTATAGAGGCTTTTTATTCTTCCTCACAGCAATCAGGGAGGTGAGACTGTCACATCGTTTAACATGTTAAATTGGTTGAGATGCACAAGCACACCCAGCGCAGTCCCCAGCACAATTTATCATGACTTGTTGGCGGACCCGTGGCGGGGAAATGTTGGAAGAATTTGGAAGAAGAGAGGGACCGCCCATTTAGTTCATATTGCCGATTTCACCTGACATGAGTTAAAAGTTCCAGAAAGCAAAGGCCAAACACTTATATTTAACTTAACTAATTTGGGCCTATATGATCATATATCAAACGTGAGAGATATAAAATACGAATATAGTAACTAATCAACACTTTGTTAATTTCACTCGTCATATAAGAGAGCGACATTTACAAACAAATTAAGCGTCTCAAGTAATTTCGTGAATACAATCCGCCCCATAAATGCCTGTGACAAGATCCACATAATACTAAGTTGGCGGGAAGGCAAGAAATGGAGGATTTTTAAAGGCTCTGCGTGCACATAATGTAATAGATTGTAATTTGGGGAAATAAAGTGAAAAGCAATAACATCATGGATGAAAAAAGTTATTACTATTAATATGACGCCCCGCGGGAAGAGAACTGATTTGACGAAAACCCAAGAAAGAATATTAAAAGGGAGGCCTGAATAAGTATTAAAGTTTTCATCTTGATGGAATGGGTACATTAAATCATGTCCATTAACTCCCACCCAAACACATCTGTGAATTTATTGATGATCTTTCAATCCATTTGATATGAGAGCAAGAAACGTGATTTCATAAGTGCCATAGAGTAGATAGTGAAATAAAAGATGGTCGCAGAAGAATGTAGTACATGTTCACTCACAACTTCTAATCCAAAACATCCAATAGCCATAATATTAGGATATTATCGCTCGGACAAGGGACCCTTTAAAAGTAAGCAACCCTCACACTTAATTATTAGTCTCGAAGGCCCTCTGAAAGTGAGGATGGAGGGGTTTTTTGTTTTTAGTTTTACGAACTGACACTCAAATAGGCTCTATGGCTGTTTTACTGAAAATGAGATTACCACTAAATTTCAGCTGCCTCAGAAAAAGAAATGGTGAGGGCTTATTATTTTAAAGTTTAAAGGAATAGTCCCTGGAAGTCTCTAAACTCACAGAAAAGTGACTGTGGATTAATAGCGCAATTAGCGCCTATCCCATACATAAGGATTGAAAGGAAATTGAAAATAAAAAATAGGAACCTTTATCCCAAAAGTGAGAGGGAGGGGCGGCTACGGAGATCTATATTGTTTTTATGCGGCCTAAACACAAAAAATAATTCAAAATAAAAACAAGTGGAAACTCAGAGGAGTCAATAAATAGATTTAATAAAAAATTATCATAGGTCTGGGAGAGGGGAGTGAACTGCGGGGGGGGGGGGGGGACGGGGGGGGGGGGGATATACGAGTACTTCCCAGCTCTTCCCCCGGTTTACACACAAACACCACACGGCACACACACGGCGGAACTCAAGCAAAACGTTGTACATATTGTTAGTCGCCGCAGTTTCGGGCAGACCTTGCTAAAGTCTACACGTGAAAACTGGCCAAAAATGGATATGACGACGGACTGTCATGTACCCTATGCCATGCATAGGCCAACATGTGTATGAGGTCGTGGTTTTAGCATTACCACGTACGTGTAATAGTATAGGCCTAATATGGTACATCTTCATAACGGGAATGCAGGAGGAATGACACGGGTTTGGGTTGGGTTTTTTATTTTTTACATCCTTAAAATTGATATAAAGCATAATGATATTTAACTAAAAATAGGTTGAGAAGTCAACCGGCCTGTGAGTCCATGATCACCACCTAGGTAGAAATCAGGATATAAAGTTGAAATGACCATTCACAATGTCAAACAATTTCACCAAAACCTAAGCGCTCACCACGTCATCGAGGATTTTGGGTAGGTACGCATACCGGAATTATTAGCCAGCTTTACTCGTTTGCGCCTAATAAGTCTGTTTTGACTCTTCCCCAGACTTGCAATTCCTGTCTGACCCCCAGATAACCTTTACTCTCTGCATTAGTGATACTGTAAAATCTAGGACCACCCCTACATGGCCCACAGGTTATAACTCAAGTGTGTCCCAAGCAGACTAGCCCAGACACAGGCTCCATTGTATCCTGATCTAACTCAAATCACCAACATTTTGAGTGCAGCAGAATTTTGCACAAATGGTATAGTTTCCGGATCTACCCAGGACTGCAGTCTGAATAAATTTGGATGTAGGCCGGACTTGTTAAGGTGGGTGATAAATCATGAAAATTAATGATTTGAAAAGAAAGAGGAAGTACAAATGTTTGTTCTGTGATTATTTTCAGGGTGATTATTCTTAATTTTAAAAAAGATACACATAGGAGATTGACATTATTCTAGATAATTAAAAACATACTCAAAGATACCCTAAGGTAATGTATAATTGACCCCAAAACTAAAGCATGTGGTTGTGGCAGTAAATAACCAGATTTGGAGGTGTGTTTTGTGGCTCTTTTACTTGTACAAATATCACATGATGAGTGTGTGCATACTTCAGACATCCCAGGGATTTGGTTAGGGCAATCTGGGGGAAACACCAGAATTACAGGGTTAAACTGGCTTTTTTTTGGGTGTTCGGCACGTGACACAGTTCTGAGCAAGGCACTTGGGGGTGTTCAGGGAGCAGGAGGAGACGATGTTATGTTGTACAAACCCACCAATGTCTGTTGATAGCCCCGACTTGGGAAAATTGATGTGAATAAGGGCTTATATGGAGAAAGGAAAATTAGATATGGGTTGAACAAATGGGGGCGCTGAACGAATCACTGTTATGGTGGGTGAACTTTGCGGGTTTATTTATAAACCATGAATGTCCAGTAAGGTCAAGTGACGTGTAATGCATTTGGTGATTCTGTTTGGGATCATGATATGAGGGTTTACTGCTGGATATAATTGCACATGCGTTTATTGCATACATGGAAAAAAATCACATATATTTTGCCACATAGGTCATGAAAAGGAATCAATAAAATGGGTATACAAATCTTTCTGTTCTAGCAACAAGAAGTCCAAGGTTGATATGTGCTGCATACAGTGATTTGCAACTAGTATTAAAAGATGGGACCCGAGCCAACCTCCTCATCCCCCCCCCCCACTACCACCACACCGTCACCACCTACTTTCCCATTAATATGGACATTTTGCTATCAGAAGGAGGTTTCATATTTTTCATTACCCTGGCAGATTTTCAGGTGTCAGGAATAATGTTTCCTTTTGATGTTATGAACAAAACGTATCCAAATTTGGGTCAAAACCACACTTATTAATACACACTGCAATATGGCCTAATTGGTACACTTAGTGTTCTACAATCCAAGTGGCTGAAAATTTCATATTCAGATGTTCCCTATGCTCACCTCCATGTGAGGGGAGAAAACATCAACATGAAAATTGGACCATAAGGCCAATGAAAGTCAATGTAACATTTTTTGCAAATCATAATGTACTCTAGTAGCTCATGGTGGTTTTTGTATGCATTATATGTCCAGAGCTAAACTCTTCAGCAATCCACTAATTGAAGGTCAAGGAACAATATTTGGTTGGTAAATAATTCCACTGACGCCGAAATGCGAAATGGCCACGGCCCCTTTTTGGGGCACGCCCTTTTGAGCGAAGTACTACTGAATGTATCTACAAGAACCGTTGGACCAGGAGCGGTTGAGAGGGGGACCACTGTGAAATGTGCAGAAGGCCAACATTATGGGGGGTCAGTAATATAGTTTTATATCCAAAAGTCCAGGTTTTGTTTTTAAGGAAATTGTCAAAACCCGATTTCAGCATGTTGCCCACTATACAATTATGAATGAATTCATTCAAGGTTTTCATGTCAAAACTAGAAGGGAGTTCACCATACACCTTGGATATGTTCTCAACTCTACTCGGGGATAATTTTGGCGGGTGGTAGCTACGGTAGGGTCACAAAAGAACATTCAATCCGCTTTCGTTTCTCAAATGGCAGCCCTTCAAAGTTTTGTGGCTTTGAGCAAAATTGGGTGTAATATTTAGGTGAAAAAACGTGCCTTGTAAGTGCTGTTATACAGTTGTATGTAACAGCTGCCACAACTCCAATAGTTACAAGTTGATTGCACAGAATTATTGACCATTTAGATTTCAACTGGGATATAATCAGCATGTTAATGTTTACTCCTTGTTTTCATTGGGGCGGGGGGGGAGTCAAAACGGACTTTCGTAAAGTGAAAATATATTGTTTTCAATTGAAGAGATTAATGATAAGTAAGTCCCTTCAGCAACAACATGTTAAATGCAGCTGAAGGGTCTTAAATGATTCGAAAAAGCACTAACTACAGCTGTGACATGAAACAGGCAAAAATGAAGACCCCCCCCCCGGTATGTATGAAAAAGTCACTAACACTTAGACGCATGGATGCCGCGTGGTGGGAATAGCGACTTCAACCGTGTATTTTTCATTTTGTGGGGCCTAATGGCAAGGGTAAAGCTGATGAAGGATCTTTAAATAATCTTAAATACACTAACTACATGCTAGTTCCAATGAAGCAGTCTCTAAAAAATTTCATGACCCCCTTAAAAGGTGGGCCCCCAACCCTTTGTGGCTCAAATGCAGAAGTCGCTTAAAAGGGAGGACCATTTTTACGCCCGACACCATTGGCTAGCCAAATGGCAGGGAGGGGCAGCTGCCCCGCCCACACCACACACAATAAATCGAGAAGGGGAGCAAAAATGGGAAGGAAAAAAAAGGAAAAAGGAGAAAAAAAGAGAAAGAAAAAATGAGGGAAGAGAAAAGGCGAACGAAAAGAAGAGAGAAATGAGGGAAGAAGAGAATGGTTTGTTTTGTTTTTTGTTTTGTTGTTGACAAAGGAGAGAAGAGAACGGTGGGAAGGAAGAGATAAGTGGAAGGGGGAAGACGGAAAAGAAGTAAACGGGGGCGGGAATGGGCATTTGTGCTCTGAACACTAATTTTTATTTCTAAAATGGCCAAAACGCAGGGACCCTAGGAACCCGCCTCGTAATTGCGGTCAGGTCTGGCAACGCCACTGCGCACTACGGGCCGCATGTCAATGTGAAGAAATCTTAAAAAGTACAAAAACAATTTCAATAATTTGGATTTATCTTTTAAGAGTGCTCTTTAAGATTGCAATAAACTCTCTATCCCTACTACATGGCTCGTGTCTCATTTTCGGGTATTTTTTAGCGACTTTTTCATGCGGGGGGGGGGGGGGTGGTTGGAGCAACTTTTTGGGCATTGGAATCTTTGATATTTTGCCTGTTTCATGGGTCACAGGCATGCTTTTAGTGCTTTTTTCGATTATTTAAAGACCCTTCAGCCGCATTTAACTCTGCTAAGAGGGTCCTTATAAATGGATACTTAAAATTATATTTCCACGATGGGGGCCATTTTGACTCCTCCAATGAAACGAAAGGAGTAACATTAAAATGCTGATATATCCCAGTAAATCCAAATGGCCAATCTTCTGTGCAATACAACATCATAACCAAGCATAACTGATTGAGTTTTAGAGCAAATAAACTGTTATAACGGCACTTAAAAAAATGCACGTTTGTCACCTATATTGTCCAATTTGCCAAGGTCACAACATTTTTACGGGCTGCCGTTTGAGAACGGAAAGGAATACGAATTTTCTGTTGTGGCCTACCTTAGAGACTCTAACAATTATCCCTAGGAGAGTTCGAGCAAAATCAGGTCTATGTGAACTCCCTTCTAGTTTTGGCATGAAAAAACCTTATGAATTCATTCATAATTGTATGAGTGCGCAATATGGTGAAATCAGTTTGAATTATCTTAAAAAACCTTTGACTTTTGGATATAAAAATGTATTACTGACACCCCATAATGTGGCCATTCCGCACATTTGAGTTGTCTTCTCAACCTCCTAGGTCCAACGGTTCTGTAGATACAGCGGTAAGTAGATACTTCGCTCAAAAGAAGGGGCGTGACCCCCCAAAAAGGGGCGTGGCCCTTTCGGATTTTCGGCGTCAGTGAGAATTAGGTTACCAACCAATATTGTTCCGGACCTCAATAGTGGATTCCTGACAGTGGAGCTCTGGACATATAATGCATACAAAACCCACCATGAGTACTAGATATGAGGGCAACTATTTCATTATTCTTATTCGAATTTGAAAGAGAAGAAATGGCCATTTCACCAACCATTCAGCATGCTTCAACAGAGACTTACAATATTGTGTCAAACCCCCGTCCTTACATTAAAATGATTTGAAACGTTCTTGATTTAAAATTTACGAAAATCGCATTCACAAGATGTGATAAAAGACGAAAGCTTGATATTTCTTAAAATACAAAATAGATGAAAACTTTTTAGGGATTTCACATCTCAAACGCGGGCAGAGAATCATACGCGGGCGGTTACGGGAAACATAACAGACTTTCATTGCCTAATCTGATACCTATCAAAGGTGGTATTGAGTTTGTTGGAAAAATTCCCAATGTTTGAATTTCAGTGTGAATTGCAAGCTCCACCTCCATCACATCTGCATTTATAGTGTCCCAAATTAAAGGTGAATGTTCCGATTGCTTTTGGGAACCCCCTGATTTACCCGGAAGTAGTATTGTTTTGATATCAGATGAACGGATGTATTTTCTCATTGTCGTTACCTGAAATTGAGAACTCAAATCCATTTCATTCCCAAGATATAAACAAAAAAAATGCATTTAATGGTTAACCATCATCAATATTCGCACAGTATTGAATAGGCTTTGCAATATAGGCCTACATTATTGCTTCTACCATCAAAACTGCAAGATTGTTTCCCATGGTACTTGATGGCAAGTATGTGCAAGTGGCAGGCTTCATATCAAGTAGAGAAACAACCAATAAGCAATATAAAACGAACACCATGCTTCGATGTACAAAATAAATTTTTACAGTGCACTGGTGCATGTGGAACAAAAACTTTGCATGCACAAATCAATGTTGCTGCACGCATGTAATCAGCAGTACAACTGATCAGTTGTATGTCATTCATTACAATATGCAAAATATCAACTAGAACACATTCTATTGGTATTACTTTGTGTCACCAGGAGCTAAAATTGAACTAACTTTGGTTCTGGCCATACATGCACATTGTGCATGTAAGTTTTCAGCATAGCATGCACAAAGAAAATCCAAAGCATTTGGGCATGTGTGCACCCAAGTAAACAGCACTGTCGGAACAGTACCCTTTAACCTTAGATGCACCATTTTTGTTACCGTTTATGTGGAATGATAAAATAACCCCCAAATTTGAGTTGGTGAAAATCTCTGTTGAATCTCTGTAGACCTCAGATGCAAAAAAACCATTAGAGATTTAATATTGTAACTTTGTTGACAGGCAAATTATTTATAAAAATGCCTGCTGCTTGCATTGCTGCAATTTTTGAAATGAAAAGACTCTAGAAATGAATGACAGACACAAGAAGAAACCTGCGAATGGAAAGTGCAATGCATATACACCTGGCACTTTGTGTAATGCAGTGATTTTTCTCATCAAACATCCATCTATTCATTTGTTAACCAGCCGAGTATTGCCTGCATGTTGTAATGTGCTCCGCTCCCAATTATCGCCTCGGGCACATCGCATTGATGCACAGAGCAAAACACCGGTCTGGTTGAACCGCGGGGGACAGTCCCGGGCCGTCGCATCGCATCGACTGGATGTCTCCGCTATAGGCAGCAGAGTTGAGTGGATTCGACGGATTATATTCACCATGCATCTGTGTATATTATCATAGCTCCGATTGGGCTCTACCTTCTTGTATGCATTGCCCCACTTTTAATGTCAACTTTTTGTGGTTTCATGTTAAAATTTAATGCTTTACACTTGCTATATTATACATGGTAGGAGCTAATGCTTCATGTTTTGTATCATTGGTCTGCATGACATAATTAAACCAAGAATTGCCTTTTTCCTTAAAGGCATACTCAGAAATTTCAGTTTTTGGTATTAATTAAAAATAGTCAACTAAAGTAAAGATATAGTTACTTAAATTGCTCAATTCCAAAGTTTGAAATGAATCAGAATTCTTGTTTTGATAAAGTCAACATATTGTGTAGTAAGCGCTACCACAGGAGATTGTAAATAGAAATGATCAGATCCAGAATTTTATTACAAAGTTGTGATTTCTATATAAAGGACATCTATTTGAGCTTAGCTGTTTCACGCAGTGATTATAAGTATGTGGACAAGCCATAACTAAACATGATCTGTTATAAAATTGGAGGGGGGGGGGTCCTTCATGAAACCCTGTTGTTTCTTTCGTTTCGTGGGGCCCTTTTAATACAGTCACGGACCTAAATCTCAATAGTGAAAATCTATAATTATCTATGACCTCTGCTGCCCATTATTGGAAAATGCAGGCATTCCTGATGGGTCAGTTTTACTGCCATTATTCTGCAAATATGGGTCGCCAGTGGCATTTTCTCATCATATAACGCTGTTTTCGGTAAATAGAATAGAAAATAAAGGGTTTTGCAGTATTTTTATGGCTTATAATGTATCCTCGGCCTGAAAAAATAAAAATAATGGACTCGGCTGCCGTCCTCGTCAGTTATTTATATTTTCCCCCGACCGTCGAACATTATTCGCCCAAGAAAGGATCGCAAATCCCCTTTATTCTGTAAATTGATGAAAATAAGGCCAACTGTTGTTTGCAAAGAAGAGAAAGTACACAATTTGCAAAGCCTGGAGGAAGAAGCACTGTCAACTTCTTAAGCTCTATCAATATGATGTGCTAATGACATTATAACTATGTCTGGCTGTAGTCACATGGCTATGGCAACAATGAAGAATTGCTAGTCACATACCTAAGAGGTGACCATCTGACATGAAATATGTTTTGAGATACTGGACCATGTGCTACTCCATGTCAATTTGTCAAGCAGTTACAACTAAACTTGTGTGTACTATCTCTCATGCTCACACAGCAGAGTACATTTAACTTAAACATAGGGCATTACATAATTGCATTTCAGCAACATTATAAGTGGTCAGTTATTAAGGTGAAACATGACTCCATTCTTTTACCACTTGCATGCTATATTTTGTCAGAGAAGAAAGGCTCAAAGTTGTGCAAAAATACACTTAGCTAATATATTATATGTACCCTAGGGTTGCGTTACAATCTTGGTCTCAGGGTTATCTCAGTTACTTATAAAGGTCATGGTTCCTCTTATAACGAACACACTATAGACAGGCAACCACTTTGCTTCCAATTACATTACAAACTTTGGTTGAACAATGTGACCCACATATACAGGAGCTGGAAAAATGCTCAATTTCCTGGGAATAGGCCTACAATCCCAAATTCCCTCCAAGATTTCAAAATTCCCTTCAATTGTGTTCCTTCCAAATATCAAAATTTGCCCGGGAATGTCATTCCACAAATTCCCCACTTTTTTTCCAGCCATGCCCATCTAGTTAATCTGTAAGTGCTGGGAATTGAATGAAACTAAAAATTTACCCAGTTCATTAAAATACTTGCAACCTGCAACACATGATAAGAAACTTATGAAGGGCATATAAAATACAGCCAGTTAAAACTGGAAAAGATGTCAATTGCCTCTTGGCTCCATGTTGAGTCTTCGTGGCTTTACATTTTTGTGCTGCAGAGGGGGCAAATATCAAGTAGCGTACCAAACAAAAATCCATGCTAACTTATTCCTGTAGCCAGACGACTTACGTTGAACGACCTAGACTTTACTGAGAATGATGGCTGAGGTGTATGGGGTATCCCAGATGTTATGAGTCACAAAATTACAGGTTCTTTTTCCATACTTGGCCATTAGCATCAGAGTTGTTCTTTTAGAAAAGGAAATGGAGAACTTGTGTAAGAATTTGTAATGGGCCCACTGTAAAGGGATGAGAGTTATTAATGTTGTATTTTTTGTATTTTCGCTAAGGAACTTGTGTGATGGATGGACACAGTAATTGGAGAGCCACACAGAGAACCCAGCAAATGTCCAGGATGATGTGTTTCTTGATGATGGTAAGATTAAATTTTCTTCCATACCTCAAAACAAATCAAATTCTTGAAGAGCAAGTGCTCCACCCTTTCACAATTATGGTCCAAATATCCATTAAGGGCTGCCAAATTAGTACTTTTGATTATAGGGAAATGTTTACTTTGTGTTGATAGAAGGAACATTAGACTGCACTTCATTTGGTGCCATCATGTTGTGTTTCAGTGATTTCGCGTCGGAACATGCCAGGTGGAGACCACCATAGAAATAAACGATCCTGAAATTACGGTTAACATTTTCCCTGGTGTTTCCTTCACTCCGATCACCTAGAGGGATGGATGACATGTCATATTGCCAAGGCATAAATTTCCATACGTAGATAGGATGTATAGACCAAAAAGTTGAGCAAAGAGAAACCGTCACAAAAAAACTCGGTCATTTTATATAGGCTATATCCGCTTTAGTATTCCGTTTACCAAAAAGCAGGTTTTCATGATTCCATGTTATAAAATTAAAAAATCTGTGAAAATATATAAAACAACAGTCTACAGACATATATACCTGTTGGTCGACTGTCTTTGAAAGAACTGGCAAGTGGACAGACTATAAATATAGTGTTAGTCTACATCGCCATAAATTATCAAAGTTTGTTGTACCTCACTTCATAAAAAAAAACCCCCATTCCATTCCAATCTTCCTCTGCAGCTCTTATATTTGGCAATTTATTAAAAATTGGAACCCAAGTTTTTGCGCTGGGTTTTCCTTTCTTACATCTGAATGGAACCTAATTCAAAATCAAAACACTGGCATTTTGCTAGTCAATGATCCTGACAATGTGCTTTTTGTCTCATGCCTCAGTCATGGAACTTGCATGTGAATTGGTTGCTAGTCAAAAAACAATGTAATATTGTTAGCGACTGTACTTCTCTTATGCCATTTACTTGCAGAAAGAAAGTTGCTTGATTTTCATCATGCCGCGTGTCATTTTAATTTTAAACAGTTTTACTACATTTGGTAAAGGACTTTGCATATTGGTTAAAATTTCGCACTGATTCTGTCATCGCATTTCCCTAATTTTACAATATTTTACAAAACATTGCTGAACTCACTTTCTAAATTCAGTTCACATAAGCCATTTGCATGTTAGAAATTCTGATTCGGTGATTTTTTTACCCATTTCCATAAAAACATAAAACTTGGTCTTTAAGCCGAGGGTTAAGTATCTTTTGGTTCCCTATAAAGCTTCATCATTGCATCATGCTGTTGATGGTATTCTACTCCCACGTAGTACTACATACATCAGTATCCTTATGAATATCCAGTCTTTAAGTACCCTGGCAAAGGGGAGGGTTTTTTTCAGATTTTCATCTTCTTTAACCAAAAAACGTAGGCGTTTAAAAACAGGAGTCATGAATTATCAGCATTGAGGATCTTGAGAGAACATGCTTGGCAAAGTCAAGGGGGGGGAAAAGAAAATATGTTGCTTGTAATTAGTCAAACAAGATGTTGTTAAAGTGAATGCAGAGCTACAATCAAAGGCAGTTCAAGTATGAGTTGGCTGCCTTCCTTACATGAGCTAATGGCCCCTTGGTTGACAAAGATTGGGTAAGGGTAAGTTTGGAGAGGATTGTGAAGCAGTGGGATTATTATGTACAAGGGTTTGATTCCCTATCTATTTTTGCATCCCATCAAAGTGCAAGTGTAGTCAGGGATGGTGCCAGAAGCTGTTTAATAGATCAATATGAGACTTATTCATGTTGCAAATTCAGATCTCTGGAACATGACAGCCATCAACACCCACCAAAATTCTCTCTTGCCTCAGTATTTTCAAACCAGATTTAAGTTGTAGTTGAACAGAGAATCTCTGCCTTTTAAGACTGAGAAGAATGCTCATGTCGCAATATTAACTTAGAACAATTTAAGGCATATGAAAGTCAATGCCTACGTTACGTAACAGCCCGCGTTATGATTTTCTGCCCGCGGTTGAGATGCTGAAATCCCTAAAAAGTTCATTATTTTGTATTTTAAAGAAATACTCAGGTTTATTCTTGTGATACATCTTGTGATATGATTTAGGAGATTTTTAAACCAAAGAACAGTTGCAAAATCATTTCAAAATGTAGGGTGGTGTTTGGATACAATATTGTAGGCATTATAGAGCATGCTGAAGGTTGGTGAAATGGCTGTTACTGCAAAATTACGAATAATGAAAAATGAAATAGTTACCTCATTATGATTTGCAAAAAATGTTACGGGAAACATAACATTGACTTTCATTGGCCTAATAAATGATACAAGTGAAAATGGGGGACACACAAAGATGCCAATTTGCAGTATTCAATATTTCCCCTGCCTTGTTCTAAATAACCCATCAGCAATATGGAGCAAGAATGCGGAATTTTAATACATCATTTTAATAATATTGGGAAGAAAATCAAAACAAATGCTAATCTCGCTAATGCAAAATATACATGTCAAAAACTAATGCTGAGATTACTAAGTGAACTGCTGTGTTGATGAGACATATTCAAAAGATGTGGGCAAAAAACTGCTCTCTCAATCACAGCTGCAGGCCCAACCAGGTTTCTGACCCAGATGCATAATCTCCACATATTTTCTCCTTTCCTTTTTCTTGCTGCTGAAGTGGGCCACTTTACAGCCTTGCCTCTGGCCTGTCACTGGGATTTAGACCTCAGAAAAAATATTCTTCCAGATTTGACAAGTAGTGCAATAATATAGGGCAGCCCTGCACAAATGTCAGTGGATGGTTCTTTGAAATAAAATTAAAGGGTTGATAATATTTGAAAGGATTTAAAATTCCAAGGCCACAAGGTACTCAGTCTGCATAGGAAAAAATAAGCTATGTTGTAATGAAGCTCAGATTTCACTGCTGAGCCTTAACACAAACAACAAAGAGTTATCTATGCTGGGCACCTGACACTAGCAGTGATGGAGCTAGGGGTTGTGTGCAGGTCAAGCTTGGTGTATTTTGTTTGTTGCACTTGCCCTCAAGAAGTTGATAGACCTATCCAAAGACTCCATGAATAATTGTAAGGAGAGTGCTCTGTTGGTTAAAGAGCTTGTTTCTACTGACAATGACTTTAGTTTTAGTTGGACAGAGATCAATCCATTATCTTGCTCAGAAACAAACTTGACCCATGACACATAGAGCAAAATCAAACCTGTTATGAGAAGTTTTCTGTGTTGTTACCATTATCTTGGCATCAGAAACAGCATGCACTAATTGTCAGCTTATTTTTAAGCCAACGGATGACATGTCTCCCACCAAATGTGGTGATCGGTGATTTTGACACTGAAGCCTGGGGCCCAAAGTGTGTGATGAGAAATGGGCAATCTTTCTCCTATGGAGAATATTCTGATCAATATCAATACTTCTATGTATAACAAACCTGTAGGCCTATGTTTTTCTCCCCCCCCCCCCCCCCCCCCCAAAAAAAAAAAAAAAAAAAAAAGTGCTAAACAAGACAAAATTGGTACTTAAAATTAGCCCTATTTACATTAATATGGCCCAAATATTTAATGTATGGCCCAAATTTAGCCCAAAGTTGTTCGTAATCCTTCAAGAATGGGGATGAAAAGGAGAGGATTTTGTTCCCTGTGACTCCATTGTTTCATTATAGCCCCTTGTCATACATCCTGATCAAGTAAAGGCTCCATGCAAAATGATTACCATGGTAGGTTATTGACTACTTCAAGGGTGAGCAAGCATGACCTTTCAGCCCACCCAGTAAAATCTATTCATGACATGTTCCTACTAGTACTACAGTTGTGACCCTGCATTTTGGGATGTCATCTACCTCTTTAGGGGATCTTGGTGAACAGGGGAAAAAAAAAAGGAAACTGTTAATGACAATTTTATGACCCGTTTTGTGTTTTGTGTCATTACCCTGCGTGAAGAGCCATATAAACACAGTATACCATTTCAGAGGCTGGCAGGGTAGGGATTCTTGGAAGCCACAATACCTGGCAGGAAAAACAGGAGGTGAAGGTTTGGGTTTGGCTTCGTAAAAAAAAAAAATTATATGCAAAATGGAGAAATTATCCACATTGGATAGAGGGAAGAAACTCTTTATTAAAGGCTGACTCAGAGATTTCCCGATGAGGGCGCCCTCAATGTTCAAATAAATTGTTTTGCTTATATATAATGCTTGTCCATATACTAATTCCTGTGTGAAATAGCTAAGCTCAAAGAAGTCATTCGTGTAGAAAATCACATCTTGCTATAAAATTCTGGATCTGGATTTTTTTATACAAAGTATCCTTTGGCAATTTTAGGTTACTATCTTTAGTTCTAGTTGACTATTTTTAATTCACAAAATAATTAAATCTCAAAATCTCAAGTCAGACTTAAAATACATGTATGGCATATTAAAATGAGTGGAAATGGCATATTTAAATAAAAAAAATTATTTCTATTAATTATAGAGGTAGCATAGAAGGGAAACAATTTTTTGTTTTTGATTTTGGCCAGTGCAGATCTGCTGGTATGCCCATATGCAGACTGACAAGTTCAGTGCATATCATAGCTTCTCCATGTCAGAGTCAATTTAGCAAGGAGGAAATGGAGCCCAATGGGATGGGTAGGAGCCATCTGTTTCAAACCATCAGCTTTTCTGATGATGCATGCATGAGCCAGGCATTCATTCCCTGCCTGCCTGACTGGCTGGCTGTGGCTGTGAAATTACCTTCTCTATCTGCCCTCAATGACCTTAGTTGACCTAGATGATGGCTGTTGAGTTTAGTCTACAATACATGGAATTACAGTGCAAGAGATATGTGTAGGGAATATTGGGCATGTATATGCCTGAATCCACTACCTATAATTGCCGCGCGGGGCTATAGATGTTGAATAACTTGACAGATATGGAGTTTTTGCTGTATTGAAGCATGAAGAGCCTTGTTCATAACAATTTTTCATGACAATTGAAAATGATGAACAGTGCTAAAATTACTTAATGGTTGTGATGAATATGACATAAATATTTATGCAAACACAAGGTAGTTTTTGTGTAAATAACATGATAATACAGTGTGGGATAGATTGTATTTTCAGTGTTTTTACACAAATTTATATGGGATCTGTACAAGGTTCTATTTCCATGTGTTTGAGTGGGGTCAAATATCAGCCCAGTTGGGCGAACTGCCAAAAGTGCCTGGTTAAGTACTATATCATTGCATATTAAGAAATATTGACAATTCTTGGCAGCTGACATCAGTTATGAGGGTAGACTATTGAGGTACTACAGTGATCATTACCTTGAACAAGAAGTTAGTGAACTTGAATCAACACTTACGATACCACTATTTATACCATATTCAGTTTTGAGTAAAAGTCACCTACACAAGCAATTTTTTGCTTGGAAAATGTTATTTATCTCTCAATTCTTGGCTATTTTTGGATGTTTTTAATAATTCTGCCATTGCGCGGGGCATACATTGGTGCCCAGCACCAAAATGTTTCTTGTTTTCAAATGCATTTGTGCTACATAAATCTAATTTCATGATAAATTCTTGAAAATTAATTTTGTTATTTGATGTGTCTGACATAATTATATCCTGTTCATGCTTAATGTCATGTGAACATGGATGAATTAAAATGGCAGATTCCATTTTTGTGTAAATAATTATTATTAATTTAGTCATTCCCCTTTAAATTAAAACAAAATGTAAGAAAGTTTCTCCAAGAGTAATTTGCAAATAAATTTGAAAAATAACCTTAACTGACCAACCCAACATGATTGAAGGGTTGTCCGCTCGTAGAATATATTTTTTATTGTAGCCTTAGGGGCATTTCATGATCAAAGCCCCAATTACACGACTTGCTTAAAAATAGATGTTTTCATGTCATCTCTATATCTTATGTTCACATGAGTTAACCTGCTTCAGAGAAGATAAGGAATTTGGATTTTTCTGTCCATAAACAGTGTGATCTGTAGGACACTGTACAACATTTGCTCTTGAACTAAAATTTTGGAAGTAATTTTGTGGAGGATATCCATTAGAAGATGACCAAAATACTATAATAAGTACCAGCATACCTAATATGGCATCACAATGACGTCATAAAGTCCGCAATTGGCAAAATTGTCATTTTCCACAGAAAATAGGCAAAAATCCAATTTTGCACAAAAAAGGTCGGAAGGAATATTGGATTACAAATGTTGCAGTATTTTTATCTCAGTACAAACAGTATTGTATAGAGTTTAATATAGAGTATAACATGTAGGCCTACTACTAGGCTATCAGTCTGGGATGATAACTATATTTAGGTAGTTCTTGGAAATTGCATGTAAATTTCTTTCTCAAAGGGCATCTTTGGCACTTTCATATGTACTTGCAGCAGTTTTCAATTTCCTGTCTTCAGATGGTTTTATTAAGTCCAGGCTCACATAGTATTTTTTTACTGACTGATAATGGTGGTATTACATCTGTACTATGATTTTCTTCCAGATAACACAAAAATGCGGGCAAAATCCTAACCTCAGTCAAGAAACTTCTCAAATTCCATCTCTTCCAGATCGCTTATCAGTAGTGACTTTTTTTCATTGTTATATATACTGTGTTGTGTTCTTTCAGTTTCATCGAGCGCCTTAGAACAAATTTTTGATTTTGGCGCTATATAAATTTCATTGATTGATTGATTGATTGATTTAAAGGGACATTGGGAAAATAGTACACCCAAATTGTAAAATTGGATATTTTTGCAGAGAGAAAAGCCCTCATCTGAAATAATTAAGCCCAAATCAGCACCCATATCCTGGGTAAACAGTGATTTTATAATAAAAACACTCTTGAGTGTTTTCTGTGGATGATGGGTTAAGGTCGCGGTCCGATCGCTTAAAGCCTCCATATCCACGTACCACAGAACGCCATATTTTACTGGAAATGGTCAAAATATTAGGGTTATAAATGTTTGGTTTGGTGTTATGAGCACAAAATGTGCCCCATTTGGTTGACCAATAATTAATTATAAACAGTACTCTAATATTGGTGCCAAAACATAAGATGGGCGTTTTGTGGGGGACCATCATATCAAGTGAAAAACTATATTTTAAATCGGGTCATCCCCCTTTAAACACAAAAAACACACATTGGAGTTGTTCTCTTGCATCTGGGTCATATGTCGCCTGACAGGTATCGAGAGTGTGTGGCAAGTACCATGAAAGGAAATAAAAATTTCTTTGTATAGATCTATGGCCCAGGCTCCAAACACTCAATATTTGCCCCCACACCACGGAAATGCAATAAACATGATGCATCATGATGAGACATCTCATTAACAACTCTATTCATCTTGTGTGTCAATTCATTGCCAAGCTATTTTAAGAGCTTTGCTCCTGTTCTAACTGACGCATCATTGCCGATTCTTTGTATCTCCGTTAAACAATAGCTAATATAACTCGCTTGCATTGCCTTGCGTGTATGTACTGAACAAATTATTCAACTTAGCCAGCGTTTCGTAACGGGTAAAACCCAGATTTATGGCCGACCACAACAAATGGATTCAGGTGTGAGAGTTACATATATTGAAGATAGATACAAGGTGGCTTGTTGTATTGAAATAAGTGTCAAATTTCAAATATCGTTCTAGTTGAGTGGCTTGTATGAAATATTGTTGGTTTTTACTTGTTTATAACTAAGCATGACAAGAGACTTCTTATATTTTCTGCACTTATACATTATGAAAACATTGTTATATTTACAGAAGATATTGTTAATAAAAAGGGAAAATACAAGTAAATACCAATTTATATCATGGATTAATATAAAGTATATTAATATTGGATCAGGCCATGTAAACATCACAGGTGGGTAAAATCTGAAAGAAATGATACCTTGGCCCAAACAGGAAGCGGGAACCGGTGTGTGAAAATAACCTTGAATGATAGTGGCGAAAGGGTAGAAACCAATCCATATGACCCATCTTCCAACCACACTTGGGAAAATAACAAATTCTGTCATAATACCAGGGTCAAAAGTAACCATTTTTGGGATTGGTTCTGTGGTGATATTTATTTTATATCATGATTGTAGTGATTGAGCATGTGATAGTTTTTTTTAATAGCTCATACCTAGATTCTAGTAATTTAATTGGTTTATTTGTGCCACGTTACTATTCAATAGGAGTTGCCATCATCTCAATGGTCTACCCAAAATTACTATTAACGCGGGTTGATAGTTTTACATAACATCCATATTTCCACCGACTGATTGTGTGTTTAAAAAATGCATGCGTGTGCAGTTATGAGCGATAAAACCGAAGTCTGATGAGGAGGTTGTTAGCACGTAATTTCTTACTTTCATCTCCCGTTCGCTACGATTGTACAACGCCATAGCAAAGTATGGAACTGTGGCCAATCCGAACCAGTGACTACGATGATGAAAAAGTGTTCCTGCAGACGATAATATGGCGTCCACTGAATTGCAACTCCTCGAGTTGCGCTAGAAACATCAGATCTCTAGTGGTTTAATTGACGAGGCCGATTAAAAAAACACAAAGCGTCAAATTAAATACGCGGTCAAGATTCTGTCAGACTATTCTGTAGCCACAGGGAGCAGCCTGACTATTGAGGTGATTTTGAACTTAATACTGTTGGAGAAAAGAGTGATGTCCAATGTGTCGCCGTTACATGTTGAAATTTTATTAATCTGATTTTGGAAATTAAACTGGATTCTGGAACTTTGATTCTTGAACCTTGAACTCTACTTGAATGCCTGGAAATATCACCTCGTAATTTATGGTCTAAAAGGTAAGTAGATTTTGGCCTTCTTGAAAAATCATAGAACTTGTCATTCTTTTCATAGGCCCTGTTGATGTAGTCCAGGCCTAGGCTAGATATGCTATATAATTATTAAGGACCAGAATCTATTGTTATGAGTTATAAAAACAAATATTACTGCCTTGTATTTGTGTGAGGGTAAAAATATGATCACTCGGTGAAAGGATGGATTGTTCCATTTCAGTCGCCTGCGGCTCGTGAAATGGAACGTCCATCTTTACTTTGTGATCATATTTTTACATCACACTCATAGTTCAGATGAAATTTGTTACTATTCACCTGGCTTTCTTGAAAATTAAAACCGTGATATTCATGATATAACCAAATATTGCTGCTAAATTTGTGCAATATAAAAATATATCATCGGGTCAAATTTTGACTGTTCCATTTCATGGCTTCGCCTCGGGAAATAGAAAAGTCAAAAGCCTTCATGATATATTTTTTACTATCGCACTCTTGGGGCCATCAATATTTGTATAATAGCTAGTAGGATACCGGAGGATATTATTTTATATTTTTCTACTAGGAGTGAATGACCTCCTTGCTCTGAACATTTGTAAGCAGGGAGAGTTGGTTATCATTCGGTGTGTATGCATATTCATGTAATTTTCCAGTGAAACCAAGATTAGTATCTATAGTACCAAGAATGACTATGGGTGTGAGCTGACCCTACCGAAAACACATGTTGGCATCCTCCATGGAAAATGAGTTTCATTCTTTGTGGCCCAATAAAGACCTCAGCTTAACGAAATATCAGTGATTTGAAAAATATTTGAATTGTAGGAATAGCTTCTAAGTGAGGATAAAGTCTGTAAGGAATTCTCATAAAGTTAACCTTTTCCAGCTGTAGACTTGACAGAATAGGAAGAATACGGCAGTGTTCCAGAGATACGATTCTCCATTCAATGACAGGGGGGGAGGAAGGGGGTCCAATCACCTTCTGTCGATCTTTTTTCTCTTTCCTCACTCCTACCCTTCCCCCTCTTTTCTCTCTTTCCCCTCCGTGGAGGCAGCGCTGGGTCTTTCTTTCCCTCCTCCTTACACTTTTCGGCTTTGTCCGTTGGACAGTAATGACTAAATCCTCCGATTCTGTCCTTATTAGGTTGACTTATGGTCTTATCATTTGCCAGGGTATGTGGGATAACCTGTACTGTACATACATGCAAAAAATCTGATTTTTGATTGATTTTTCGATTTGATGATTTAGCAAATCACTGATAGTGTCTTTAATGTGTTCATGTGTCAAGTTTGAACTGCATATCTCCCTTGTTTTTTCTTCTTTCCATCCATTGGAACTGTGGAAATCAACCACTCTTTACATTGACCCTTATAGATGCACCCAGTGTGTGGGATTTAAGAAAAAAGATAAACTCGCCATGGCAGCCATTCCTCGCCTAGTCAAATTGGTTCACAATACTCCACAATAGGTGCTCCAGATATGCCCATGAATCATGTTCAGGTGTGAGAGTTACATATATTGAAGATCAGATACAAGGTGGCTTGTTGTATTGAAATAAGTGTCAAATCAAAATCTTTCTAGTTGAGTTGCTTTGTATGAAAATAATTTGTTAGAAGTTTTACTTGTTTATAACTAAGATATGACAAGGGACTTCTTATATTTTCTGCACTTATAAATATGAAAACATTGTTATATTTACAGAGATATTGTTAAGTAAAAAGGGAAAATACAAGTAAATCTTACCAAATTCATTAATCATGGATAATACTACAGTATATTAATATTGGATCAGGCCTATGTTAAACATCACATGTGGGTAAAATCAAATCTGCAAGAAATGACTACCTTGGCCCAAACAGAAAGGGGAACAGTGTGTGAAAATAACCTCTGAATGATAGTGGGTGAAAGGGTAGAAACCAATCCATATGACCCATCTTCCAACCACACTTGGGAAAATAACAAATTCTGTCATAATACCAGGGTCTATGAATTAACCATTTTTGGGATTGGTTTCATGTGGTGATATTTTATTCTAGCTAGTAAGGATACCGGATGTGATATTATTTTTCTACTAGAGTGAATGACCTCCTTGCTCTGAACATTTGTAAGCAGGGAGAGTTGGTTATCATTCGGTGTGTATGCATATTCATGTAATTCCAGTGAAACCAAGAGTTAGTATCTTATAGTACCAAGAATGTAATATGGGTGTGAGGCTGACACCTACAAAAACATTGGCATCCTCCATGGAAAATGAGTTTCATTTCTTTTGTGAGCCCAATAAAGACCCTCATCTTAAAGACCGATCAGGTGATTGAAAAATTTGAATTGTAGGAATAAGCTCTAAATTGAAGGATAGTCTGTAGAATTCTCATGAAGTTATAACCTTTTCCGGCGTAAGACTTACAGACAAGGAAGAAAACGGCAGTGTTCCAAGATACTATTCCTCATTCAATTACGAGTTGTAGGAAGTTGTCAGTTCGTACAGTAATGACTCAAATTTCCGATCTGTCCCTTATTAGGTTGCTTCTGGTCTTATCATTTGCAGGGTATGTTAGGATAGCCTGTACTTGTTACATACATGCAAAAATCTGATTTTTGATGATTTTTTCGATTTGCTGATTTACAAATCACTGCTATTTGTCTTTATTTGTCCATGTGTTCAATGATTTGAACTGCATATCATCCTTTGTTTTTCTTCTTTCCATCCATGAACTGTGGAAATCAACACACTCTTGTACATTGACCCTTAATAGATGCACCCAGTTGTGTGGCATTTAAGAAAAAAGTATAACATCGCCATGGCAGCCATTCCTCGCCTAGTCAAAATTGGATCACAGTACCCACAAAAGGTGCTCCAGATACCTGAATCATGTTCATTAGTGTGTTTTCTCTCTCACTCACTCACTCGCTCTCTCTGAATGTCATAACTGTTTAAGTTGAATTTTTTGTGTCGCTAAAATTTTTGCTGTAGCCTATACCTATGTACTGGAAATCTGCTTGTCTTTACAAGAGTGCTTTTCTTCCCAAATTGCCAATAATTTGACCTTTTGAAACATTTGCCCAAGATAGAGAATCTGGAACACCTCAACATGCCTGATTGCTTTCCTCTGTTGTAGGGAACATATTTGCAGGCAGTGTCTCAAATATGTGTGTAACAGGCATTCCAAATGGGCTAAGTATTAAGTGGTAGACTAATAGTTAAAATTTGTGGGTTATAATTGTTATTTTGCTTTCTGGATAGTACATGGAGCTGTTTGTCTTCACTCCTCTCATACCGCAAACTCAGCGTGGCTCCCATCATTTCATCTGTCTAGGATAGTGAAAAACCCATCATTATATTCTCCAATATTAGTGAGTTGAGGTTGGTGGAGAGTAGAAAGAAACTCAGTGGTTTGCCTGTTTAAAAAAAAAATGTCTGGCAAACAGTGGGTTGGGTCAAAATGTTCAGTTAGTTTTCATCGCAGTGTGCTCTGCTTACAAACTCACAACACATTTTGAGGACTAAATGAATAAAACATAAAATTTCTATTGTTGTGAGTGGGTCATTGGTGGTTTATAATTTGTAAGGTTAGTAAAGTGCCATTTCTGATCAGCTGGGGGAATAAATTGAACTTAATTGCATAATACAGTGGCAAGTGAAAACTCTAATCAGTGAGGACTTGGTATATTGACGAATGATTTCTTTTTGTATACCCAACAGAATAAATGAGGCCTTCTCTTTGACAATGCTGCACGTAGGGATAGCACTGGTTTGGGCGATAGGGTATTCTAAAAGATGACAGATGAATAATTGAACAGTTATAGCGTGCTATGGATACTCTTGCTGATTTTGTTTCAAATAGACTTTTGAAGTTGGTGAGGGGGGGTGTTCGGATGTGGGGGTTGCAGTTGTTGTTAATGCCAGTGTGGTTATTGGGAGGAGTCAGTAACATAAGGATATGACTCATAGGAATAGGGCTCCTTCCTCTTGATAGGACTCCCCTCAAGGCTAGGGCAAAACAACGATAGATAGCCTCTTACATGCACAAATGGAACCCCAACCTCTTTGTGCTTGTACACAAAACAATTTGACCCACCCTGGGTCCTGTTCTTAGGCCCCTATACATTCTTAAGAATCAAAGTTCTTATTGCAATGTGGAGTTGTATTCCTGAGGTGAGAATACCCATTTAAGCAGTGCAAATTTGTCTGCTACTGCTGAATACGATGCCAAAAACAATTAGGCCCTTGATGGCTTGCATGTAACTTAAGAGTATGTTTGACATTATGTTTCAAAGAGTTTAATTGATTTGTTAGGATGTGTAACCAGGTGATATCAAGATATCACCTCTGCCCCAATTTTGGTTGTAGTGAAGAAAGAACGAGAGAGTAAAATTCGTCTGTACATGGCTCTCCAACATATTCAACAACTTCCTTTGCCTGTCCATGCAGACACTTGTTGAAAAGAAAATAACTAAATATGTTACCGTCAGGAAACGCCATATTGCCATATGGTATGTGCCACATTCCACTGTTTCCAGTTTGTGGGTCTGTGTTATGAAGCTGTTACCATGGAAACAACACTGTTTCTATAGAAACATAATCCTTGATAAGGTTTTTGAACTATGACTATATGAGTTGAAATTTGGGTGTTCCAAGTAGGATTTATCTGAAATCCATTGTTTTTGTACTAAAAGCTTTTTATATGTGACCAATGTTAGCTCAAATGTAGTTGGGTATCTGGGTGTCACTTGTGAGTAAGATTCTCAGAAAGCAGTCACTATGAGTTACAATATGCTCATCCACCAAGGACACAGTTCAGTGGGTTGTACTTGTACATACATTGACATGAACTGATCTTGTGTCATCTGGGTATTATATATCATACCCAAAAACCAGGGGTGTATTTTCTAAATACATTGGTGAATGAAAGCTACTGAACTGTGCCAAGGGAATTGAAATTTTACTAGCTCATAGTGAGTAGATAAGAATCCTACACATCCATGAATTAAACTTTTTTCATGGATCTGTAGATCCCGGGGGGTTACTCACATTGAAAGGTGGTATGGGTATGTGCTGCCCATAAGACCCTAATTTTCAGGCCGATTTTCAGACCCCATCTTTTATGTAAAAATCTGTTCTTTACCAGATTTTACTTAAAATACCTCAAAATTTGATAAAATCAGTGCAAATTTAAATTTAAAAAAAAAAAAAAAAAAAAAATTCAGTTCCACATATTTTACATCCCCAAATCAGTTCTGCAGCCAAGTTTGAAAATCAGGGTGGCACACACCTACCCAAAAATATGCTGGAGTACACTCCCCGGGCTGTAGATATTGCACTGCACCTAGATTCTCTAGGCCAGGGATAAGGTTATAACTAATATTCATTGAGCAGCAGCTGTATTTAGAAAACACATTCATGGTTTTGAGGTAAAATTGGTGATACCCAGAAGACGCAAGGCCAATACATGTTTATTCATATATGATGCATAGCTCACTGAACCTTGCACTAGGGGGATGAGCTTATTGGGATGATCATATTGTTTCGTAGTGTTTATTATTATATAAATCCTATTTTGTTTGTCAATTGTCTTGGAGAACATAAAAGTGCTTTCTGTAGCCTTATAGGTTACAAAATTTTGCCAAATACTTCTCTGCTTACATGTACATGTGTGCGTGCACACAACTAAATTATGAGCAGCCCACAGAGTGTTCCTTTAACCACTCTCTGCATCTGGCTCCAGACACTCCAAATGTCATCTAGTTTTTTCCTTCTCACTCGGGGTTTTTCCTCTTCATTCTGAAAAGGTTAAGTGGCAATGATTTAGAGGATTTCTCCTTCTGTCTGTTCACAAAAGCCACATTGCCATTGCATTTATGTATGTGACTCACTGTGCTAACTGTGGGCTTGTCCTCATTTCTCACCCACCGACAGTTCAACAACCCTTACATATAAATGTAAGGAAAACACCCCCTATTCACTGTGGGTGAAGAAAAATTACCCAAGTAGACTAACTGGCATTGATCACTGCATACTTTAATATAAAGGACACTGAACCGAAAATGCCAGAAATTGTCATCACAAAATTTTAATGTAAAAGCATATGGAATTCACTTCACAGGCAAAAGGGAGATTCCTCTCCCTAAAGCCATCATGTTCCTGTCACATATGGCCATGGTATTACTACGGTCAGTCGCTTTAGGGAAGTGTTTACCCTTCCCCACTTTTCATCTAATTTAAAGGCACTATCAGTGATTTGATAAATCAGAAAATTGGAAAAATCATAAAACTTAGATTTTTGCATGTCTGTAACAAGTGCAGTTATCCCAACATACCCTACAAGTGATAAGCCCCAACGCAGCCTAATGACAAAATCTGATATTTTAGTCATTGTTGTCTGTACGGACACTTACTACAACACTTAATTGAATGGGGAACCATATCTTTGAATACTGTGTCGTTTCCTTCCTTTACTGTCATTTTTTCAGTTGAAAAAATAACTTATGTGAATTCTATATAGTTATCTTTCACTTCTAAGCTATTCCTGCAAATTTCAAATATTTTGACTCCTTCGAATGGATCACTGATAGTGTCTTTAACCCAAGCTAAAACCCTGTAAGTACTACAAAATTGTTTATTTTAGACAAAGATTAGTTAATCTTGATTTAGAGAATAATGGTATGCTTGAAAGAGTAAAATCTGAAGTCTTTATACTCTGTACACTAAATTGACTATGCAAGGCTCTGCATGGTGGTGTGACTGTCTATTGGAAACATTTCCTGACTTTTGTGTCCATTCCTGAAATGTATGATTGAACGTCATGCTTTTTAATTAACAAAAATACACCTTCAACATGCTTACATTTCATGGGGGTTAACGGCTACTAGGATTAGCCACTTTTTTGCATGTCAATTCAACAATGTTGCTATAACAACAAATTCATAGATTAATGTAACATGAGCTTAAAACAGCTGTCAAAATTATGAACTCCTTGCACAAAAGACCTGTCTATCATAATCAAAACTAATGTTGTGTGAAGTCTGACTCATGAAAATTTCTTCTTTTTTTAATAACCACTTAGAGTAATACTGATCAAAATATGTGATAAGCATTAAGGCATGTGTAAGTCAGTTAAGACTTGATTTGTCTGGACTCATGGTGTTGACAGTGGAGTCTTTGCCAGACATCTTACCATCTCCAAGATAATCTTGAGTATGTTCCACATCATTTTTTAGCTACCTCATTTTTCTCAAACCAAATTCACCTGCTCTTAAAGGCTGGTGTTGGCTTCAAGCCCATGCATGGATCCAGTATAAGCAAGACTTCATACATGGACCCTTTCAATATTTCACTAGTATTTTTATAGCATCTATTTTTAAAGCAATAACACACCTTTTTTAAAGATTGCCCCCATTTTCCAAATTTGAGTTGTTTGCACACAGTCTTGTTTTTGGTAATTTTCCCCCGGGCCACAGCCGAACGAGTTTCGGAACGGGGACATATCAAATGAGCAGCGTCCGTTCGTACGTCCGTATCGTCCCGTCCGTTCGTGACGCGTGATAAAAATGGTTAACACCATGTTGTGGATTAATGATTTATCTGGAGTTTCCGTAAGGGCGACAATATGTAACTTGGTGAAAGAAGCGGGTTGATATGAGTTCTTGACCTGGTTCGATTTTGGGCGTAAAATTGCTAATTAAGTATCTAATCATTTGCATATTTAATGAAAATGTTCCTGCAAGGCCTGTTTTCAGTTTATCTGGAGTTCTGTAAGCATATACTGAATGTAACTTGGTGGAAGAAGCTGCTGAAGATTTTCGACCTGATAACAGTCTGGGGCATATTTCTGGCTGGCGAATTGAGTATGTCAAATGAGCTAATCATATGAAAAAAAACGGGCGACGGCGTAATTGCCTATATTTTTGACACTGTACTTGGGATACTCAAATTCCTGCGCCGCATGGAGCGTAATCATGGGGCAACATCTTTTATTGCAAATTTGAAAGTATGTGATATATGCCGCCACGTCTTTAGGTATGAAACTGAGCTAATTAAATATGCCTAATTGCTGTATCTCTGACACTGTACCATCTATAGGCAAATTCCCTCGCTACATGAGACTACTATCATGGGGAGGGGGTTGGGTGTTGGCGGGGGGAAGTTAGGTTTTGGGGAGGGGGTTAGGTATTGCGGGGTGTTGGGGCGGGGTGGGGGTTGCGTGTTTTGCAGAGTGTTGGTGGGAGGGGTAGTGTGTTGGGGCGTTGTGGGGTGTTGGGGAGGGGGGGTGGGTGTTGCGGGTGGTAGGGTGGATGTTTCGGGGTGTTTGGGGAGGGTGGGGTTTGCAGGGTGTTGGGGATAGAATTGGGGTGTTCTGTGTTTTGGGGAGGGGGTGGGTGTCTGTCGTGGCCATTTTATCGCATTTCGTGAGCGCGACATTCGGCGGGGGACATTTTTAACGCATCGCGTAAAACGAGTTCGCCTTGTTGTTCTAGTAAATTGTGGTGTGACAGTAAGCTTAAAAGTGCGTATTTGTACACTAAAACGCAATTTTGTAATCAGAATCAGGATGCCTGATTGTAATTTAACGGCGGAGCTGAATCCATTGTGAAATAGTACCATGTCACGAAATGAAACCTCTATTGATGTTGGTAGAACACTACCATGGTGCTATTCCCAAAATCCACCGGCTATATCCCTCTTGGAAGAACATTTCCAGCAGAGCACACTGACTTTTTTTGGTATCTATATTAACCCAACCAGGTACCAGGGTGCGTTTTAGGGCCGGCTGACGGCCCCACTTCAACGAAAGGCAAGGCATCTAGTTTTGTATTTTTAAACGGCCCAGTGCAACGAGACCAAGTTTGCTTTTCATTGCCTCTCGGCCGTTTTTCCCCGGCACAGGAATAAGTAGCGTAAGTCAATAACGGCCCATGCAACGAAAACATCGCGCCATTTTCCCTGAAGACGGCCCAATGCAACGAAAACATCGGTCATTGTTCCCTTAAGACGGCCCGATGCAACGAAAACATCGCGCCATTACCGGAAAGACGTCCCAGATGCCACGAGACCATCGCGTGAAAATGCAATAAACAGGGTAAATAAAATAAATAAATAATAAATAATGGATGCGTACTGCACACTGATCTGCATGAAATTTTTGTAGCTTATCTATAGTTCGGCCAGTCGTGCGTGGCGCTATTAACGCTACCATCCTAGTCGGCGTGCGTCTATTATGCTACTCATCGCTTGCTCCCGTTTACGTCATGAATACGCTTATGCATAATTCACCAATAGCTTATCGAAAATGGTGGCTCTATCACCATCGAAATCGAAATTGTCTATGGGCATTTGTAGTGTCACCCGCCTGATTAAAAAAAAGCATTGCGCCTTCTGTGCGGGCAAACCGTCCGAAATGCAGTGAAAAGCATCGCATCATTTCCAGTCACTACGCGCCCAGATGCAAACAAAAACATCGCGTCATTTTTCGCCCGGAAGACGGCGCATGCAAACAAAAAACATCGCGTCATTTTCCGGGAAGACGGCCCCAATGTGCAAGCGAAAAACATCGCGTCATTTTCCGGTAAGACGGCCCAATGCATATGAGAGCCAAGTGAGAGTCATTTGCGCGAACCAAAATAGTTGTTTGACCGGCCCGATGCAACGAAAACATTTTTCCAACCGGTACCGCGTTTTCGTTGCCTCTCATTTCCCCTCGGCCGGTTAGGGTTTAATTATCAGAGAGTTGCCAATCTTCCGATTTTAATCGGAAAATCCGATTTTTTTTACATTTCTGTGATTAAAATCCGATTTTTCCTATATTTTTCAAGATTTTGTTACTTTTCCGATTTTTTATTGGGTTGGGCGTAGAGTGAGATTTAACGGAATTCTTGTTTATCATAATCTTGATCTCTCAGACTCTGATGCACTCCAAAGTACATCGGAACATCTGTATAATTAAATGGTTTGCGTACATCGCGATTTTGTATAAAGACTACATAATGCCAAATCCTGTCACCTGTCATCAGCCTTGCCCCCCCCCCCTCTATCTGAAAAATACCGATGAAGGGCGCACAAAATGAAACATGCAAATTGAATTAACAAAGCCTGGAAACATTTAAAAGACTCCCGAAGGAAAAGTAAAGGAACACGTTTTCAATACGTTTTTACTCAAAGAGAAAGGCGATAACGTTGCAGTTTTTCATAGGAAACAAACTTCATTGGTATGTTTGTAAACATTGTTAGGTGACGGCAATTCTTTCAAATTTTGATCCCTTGCTGCAATTTTGGAAGGCTGCTTGCACACATGGTTGTCAAACTAGCACGTAGCTAGGCTATCACTGAATGCAAGGAATGAACTGCAACAGGAAAAGCCCCAAGCGTACTTTCTCAATAATAATATTTTTATTTGCCTTATTAAATACCTGAAGTATCAAATATTGTCAAACACGCATGACTAGTAGTAGATGATTTGGAGTACCTGGCAGAATCATAAGGCTTTAAGCCCCACTTCTTCACATTTACATAATTTTAACTCTTTTGGAATGATACTTTTACTCTCAAAATGGTCTTTCCTGTTAGCGCCCAATTTGCATAACCCTCTGGGCTTCGAGGAGGGCTTACCTGCCCCTCGTGCACCCCACCGGTGCGTTGCCCTCTGGACCCCACCAGGGGCCCTTAAGCGGAAAGCCCCTGGACCCCCGCCCGTTTAGGGGCGATTACTCCGGTCCTTCGCTCCCCTCACGTTCCATTTTCCAATTTTTTTTCCACTCCAATTGGCATCTCTGAATTATGCTACTTTACACAATTCCTTCTTTGCGATTATCCATGTTTGAGAGTCCAAGTGTTTGAAAAGATCGGCTCTGAAACATGATAGTCATAAAAATGGATGAAATTTGGCGCCAAAATTTATTGGTCTCGCATGTTTTTAAAATATGGCTTGACTGCATCTCCCAAATATTTTTTTGCACTCAAGCTCGACCAATAAAATTGGGCTCAATCGATCCAATTTTATAAGAAACATGACAAGTTCGAGCTTTACCCTTTAACAAGATATAGTTTTTACTAAGCCCATTATCAATTCGACTTTACAAAATCTTAATTTGGAAAATTGTGGCGCTCTTCAAAAAAAATGTGCCGTTTATTGCTTTAAAAACTCGCAGTTGCAGTAAACATGAGGTATATGTATTGGTGTGGCCAGTCTGATGAGCATTGAGCAATGTTCTGAGGGAACCATTTCCTCTTTTAATTGTCTTAAAAATAACAATTCATGGTTCAGTGAGGTTAAGGGAAATGCTTTAATTATAATAGGCACGTGCATTCACATGTGGGAATTTCCATAATTTTTGTTACTTTTTTATGCCCTTCTAAGTTGGTGCATTTGTGCTGTGGCAAAAAATATCTGGTGATTTTTACCTATGGCCATAGAATAGACAGAATGACATGTTTGTTCATCTGAATTTCTTTTGTGCAATGTCATGAAACTTGTTTGATAGAATGGACCATTTAGATGTATACTTGAGTTTGCAAGAGATTTGACCTTTGACTAATTCAATGAATAAAGACTCAATTTTAAATTTGCGATTTGCATGCATATCTCAAGAACCATAGGTGCTAGGAGCATGGAACTTATTTGATAGGTGCTCTCTTTGAGGTCTACATCTGAGTGTATGTAAGTACAATGTAACCTTGTCCTAGTTCAAGGTCGTAAGGTCCATTTCCTTTGTGATAATATGTCAGAACTGTAGCTGGTTGGATCATGAAACTTGTCATAGATTGTCCTCATACGGGTTCTATATTGAGTTTGTGGTAATGATCTTTGACTTCGTCATTTCAAAGGTCAATAAGCTCACTTTCCTATGCAGATGCTTGGATCATAATATACAACTTGTCGTGATGATATAAAAATTTTGGCCCAAGCAAACCCACAAACTAGATGT